>JAZHYW010042618.1:0-48841 GCA_037355805.1 Ixodes ricinus | reverse complement strand
CTACGTATTGCTGGACTGCTGAGCTTTAGGAACCCAAAAACGTTCTCTTAACTGTGTTACGGTGTCTTGTATCTCTCCATGGAATGTAAGTCGATGCATGCTGTCTATCAGGATTCTGGTAGCGCGATGCCCAGAGGGTACAGTACTGGTGCTTGGATCACTGGTTCGTGTCTGTATTGGAGTCGTCCACCGAGTTGCAGTTGGGTTGGGACGAGGCACTGAGAGCAACAACGCTGGATTGCACGTTCAAACCTCCGTCTTTCACTATAGTTCGTTGATCTCAGTGGTGTAAGATTCTTGGGTTCGCTCAAATCCAAAATAGTTGTTATGGCTTTCTCAAGTTCATCTGTGGCCAGAGGGACCCCCGTTTTACTTGGTGGTGTTCTGCAGTTCTTACAGAACCTCATGATCCACGCTGTAACTCGAAGAACACGTTCTAGTTTTCTGTATGGCTCTAACTCCAAGAGCGGTGTCGTTTCCTCGGTTAGTATATGTAGCACGTGAGGTTTACACCTTCGTTCTTCTTCTGCTACTTCGGTCGGCATCTTTTCGTTTGTATTCGTACTTGGCCAAGTTGTTCGGTCTTCTGAGGGCCAACTAGGGCTGACTGCTCCAGAGCCTTAAATAGCCTACATATTGAAGGGAATCTTTGGCCGGTGACCTTCTCCGCACTTAATAAGGTTCCAAGTATTCGATCCTCTCTTCGGGATTCTGTCAAAAAAAAAAAAAGTGTTTTGACGTTTGTGCACGATATCCCTTACTAAAAGCATTAGTACAACTAATAATAATTCGGCGTAGTCGCTAGAACATCCACAAAACGGCTCCACTAGAAGAAATGTTATTGCTTCTCTGCATAGCACCACCCAGGACGAAGTGAGTCAGGGCAGTTTCTTCACTTTGAAATAGTTATTTTGCTTTTCTTTATTAGTTGACTATTTATACGGTCATTAACCTCACTATATTAATGTGAGTGAGGTTACACATTCAGTGAGGTTACACATAGGGAGGATACACATTCAGTAAACTAACATTGTGCTAACACAACCACGCCAAACATATCTGCTCACAGCACTTGCTGAAGCTTTGCAGCATCAGCAAGTGTTGTGGTTGTAGTTCCCGAACCCCGTTTGTGATTGGTGTGCAAGAAACTCTTCAGGTGTGTTCTTGATAGAAAAAAGAAAACAATAACGTAAACTGGGCTGATTTATCAGTGCGGTGCTGCACAACTCAATTGACAAACTAATCAAATGTTGCATTTAGGCACTTCAGTGTACTCCACATCTGCTTGAAGTGAACTTCTGATAGGCGAGCTTTTCAATACTTTTAGTTTAAAGGGGAACTCCGCCGATTTTTCGAGCTACCTGATCCAAAGGCATAATCTGAATGCGGATGGCTTCCTGATTCCGAAATGCTATCTCGTTCTCCCAGATTCACTGTAGTTAATTAAAAAAGCGATATTTTGTCTGCTGCCGAATCCGAAACATCGTTCTCCCTAGTTTTTCCCCAGGTTTCCCCGCCACCCAAGCGTGACGTCACGGATGTGCCGCAAGGCGTGGGGCCGCCAATCGGATACGCTTGCGCCCCGCCTTTCTCGCGTCTAACAGCGAGAAAACCTGAGCGTTCATGCTATTTTAAGTTGATAATTATCTATATTTGCACAAAGTATGACCTTTGTCTACGTGCTAAACTATAAAAAGTAAAAAAAAAAAAAAAAAACGAGAGCAATTGGAATTTTGAATAAACTGTTTTTGCAACTCGAGTGCGCTCAAGCCACGGCTCGCCAGTTTCGTGATATCGCTAGTAAATTCGTTCTCTCTTTATTAGAAAATGGCTGGCGAAGAAAGGTCGAAGAGTCACGCCATACATTTTGTGACAAATTTCCAAAGCACCACGAAAAATGCTCGGAATGTGGGTACAGATGCCCCACACGCTCGTATAACCTGAAGGAACGTGCCATTTGTTTTAGATTTTCTTTAGAAAAGTTACTGTTGCAGGCGTCAGCACGTGTAACTACTCTTGTGGCATGAATATGCTCCTTGGTGCTTAAGTAATTTAGCAAAAGATCTGTAGACCATTTCTGAAAAGCGCTTCTGGTCGATGCCATTTTCAGCGTTCGTGCGTGTGGCGCGTACATTGCTCGCCTTCCAAAGCGATGAACATGTGCGTGCTGGGCTGGGACCCAAAACATGTGGACTGTGATTCTCGTAAACATATGAAATGTATAGAATGGAATGAACTGCATTCGTGTAGATCAGATGGCAGGTTACTGGTCATGAAGATCGTGTTAAAATGACAATTAAAAGAACTTCGCAACCACCAAGCCAAACATCAAGGTGCAATGGAATGCGTATAAAATACACAAATACACTGTTCATCTCCAAATAAAGAATATTTGCTTGAAGATACAATAGTGCGTGAGGTACAGAAAGACATCATAAATCTTTTAATTCAAAATAAGTTAACAAAAGTTACTAAAAAATGTGTACCCGTATTTTTTCTTTTCTACTTTTGGAGTAGAATGCAACGTGTTCAAACACCCATCCACGAGAGCACATGGAAAGGGCGTAATTCTATATAAGATTTTTTTTTTAAATTAAGTTGGTTTAGCACAGTTTCCATCAGCTGTAAATTTGCATGCCTCCCCTCAACAACATTAATATTTTCATGGTTAAAAAAAAAAATCTTTTCAGCCCTATATAAAATTTTTCCGCAATAGAATAAATTAAAGACGTTTTCATCACTTCTTCTGCAGAGAATATTGCACGCCAACCATTTGACAAACCAGGCAAGGCTCTATCGTAAATTAATGGAGCTCAACTCCTGCTCCATAAAACCTCTGTAATAGCAGACAGGAATAGCAATTTGTCGAAAGTCATGTCTAAATTCAGAATTGAACTGACGTTTCACTTCTCGTCTTCAACACATCGGCCGCGTGAGTGGAACTCCGAGAGTAGCCCGAGCTAGATTCGACGTCCGAAACAGAACATAGTGTTTATAAAAAATTTTAAAAAATCACTGAACCAATTGTGAATAACAAATGTGACTGTGCAAAATGTCGACTATAGTGCTAGATTGTGTACTATTTTTCTCGATGTTATTAGCGCTCTTCTTTGGACGGATGTCGTAGTGGTCAACAGCCGGCTTGAGTTTGCACTTGCCGCTCTTGAAGCTGTTCCAGCTGCCGAAGGATACTCAGCTCGCAGCACGCGGCTATAAAGTATTCCGAGCAAAAGTGAAAATGTTTCACCTGACACTATACTCCGTTTCACCTTCAGTCCGAGCGCAGCGGACGCTAAGAGCCATCCCAGCCAATCCAGCGTGGAGGGAGTGTCATGTGACCTTGAGCTCCCTGCGTCGCTCTGCCCAACCGGCAGGTCACGTGATTTTCTCCCGGCGCTGGATCGGCTGGAATAGCTCGTGGCGTCCACTGCACTCGGACTGAAGGTGGAACGGAGTATAGTTCTCTCGGCACACAGCTCGCGCAAAAGCACCTTGACGTGGCTGGCCTCCATTGCTGCCGGGGAACGTTTTTTTTTTTTTTCTCCCACGAAAACAAGGGTAAAAAATCAGCAGAACCCATCCTTTGGGAATGATTATCTACGTTAATGCGAATAGCATCAAACGGTGCGGAGTTATGCGCGTTCGTCAGGTGGCCGGCACACTCTAGATACGCCAGCCCACTCTTGAGGCGATTCTAAATTTGTTGACACTTTCACAGCCCTGCGCACGATCTCCGCAGCCCAGCACGTGCGTTTGTGTCACTTAGGAAGGCGAGCAAAGCACGCGCCATACGCACAAACACTCAAAATGGTACCGACCAGACTTTCTGGCGTCTCAGCTAGTCTCAGCCAACGGTACTCTAAACGGTTGTTTATATCTTTACCATAGGACGCGCTTTACAGCGCTGTCACAGCTACCGGTGCGCGCGCGTTCCATGCACGAGGGCTCATTCCGCTCTCGTGAGGCTGAGCACGGCCGCTACATCACCCTCTCCCGAGCGCGGGAGAGGGTGAGCTAGTGGCCGTGCTCAGCCTCACGAGAGCGGAATGAGCCCTCGTGCATGGAACGCGCGCGCATCGTGCTAGTGACAGCGCTGTAAGCGCGTCCTGTGGTAAAGACTAAACAACCGTTTAGAGTGCGTTGAATGACTGCCTTCATAGCTCTGTGGTTAGCGCGTCTGCCTGCTGATCAAAGGGTCAACAGTTCGAATCCCAGCCGGCGCCGGTCTTTTTTATTTATTTATCGACCCGCGGCGTAAGAGGTTAGATAGCCAGATAGATAGATAGATACATAGACGAAAAGTGCGTGAAGTAGCCAAAGAATGCTATTCGCATTAAAAAAAGAAACTTTTACCTGGAACTGTTTTTACAATGTACCGTGGAGCACAGATTGCTACCCATTGCAAAGAAACTTTAACCTTTGTGGGATTTTTGGTCTCCTTCGATGGCTGCGATAACGCCACGGAGCCGGAACGCTTGCCGGCTTCGCGTGAGCTCCGACCTTGTTCGCAGGCGGAGGGGCCGCCGGCCCGGGGTCCCTCTCTCACCCCTCCCGGGGCTCGCCCCTCGCTCGACGCTGACCACTGCTGAGAGGCGAGGAGGTTTCGCCTCTTGTCTCCCGCTTTCGGGAAAGGGACTCGTCCGGGTGACCGCGAAAGAGATAGGACGTGTGTCGGCGACTTCTCCGACGCTTTCCCGGTCTTGGCTCTCCGGAACCCCGCGTCTGGCAGGTAAGGACCTTTTCTTACCTTGCCGGCGCGGGGGCATTTGGATGGGGACATTGTAGTTCATTTTGAAGAGTGTGCTAATAAATGCTCTTGGACTCTGTCCTTACTCTGGTACGTGTGTCTTCTCTTCCGCTATATTCGAGAGAGTGAGACAAGGTAGACGATCATTGGCACCGACGGAGGTAATTAATCGAACCGACCCGCGGTAATGTAGCCCTAAACGTCGTCTATATTGCCGCGGAGATGTGAGGACCGCGCTACTAGGTTTGACGTCTCCTTTGAGATGTCGCCGCTGTTGAGCAAACCCTTTGGTTACTCTATCGGTACCTGTGTTAGTTGGTAGCTAGCAAATCCCACATAAAATGGGCCATTTTATGTGGGATTCTACTCAACTAACACAGGTACCGATAGAGTAACCAAAGGGTTGTCTCAACAGCGGCGATATCTCAAAGGAGACGTCAAACCTAGTAGCCGTGCGGTCCCCACATCTCCGCGGCAATATAGACGACGTTTAGGGCTACATTACCGCGGGTCGGTTCGATTAATTACCTCCGTCGGTGCCAATGATCGTCTACCTTGTCTCACTCTCTCGAATATAGCGGAAGAGAAGACACACGTACCAGAGTAAGGACAGAGTCCAAGAGCATTTATTAACATACTCTTCCAAATGAACTACAATGTCCCCATCCAAAATGCCCCCCGCGCCGGCAAGGTAAGAAAAGGTCCTTACCTGCCAGACGCGGGGTTCCGGAGAGCCAAGACCGGGGAAAGCGTCGGAGAAGTCGCCGACACACGTCCGATCTCTTTCGCGGTCACCCGGACGAGTCCCTTTCCCGAAAGCGGGAAAACAAGAGGCGAAACCTCCTCGCCTCTCAGCAGTGGTCCGCGTCCGAGCGGGGGAACGGAAATCGGTCCCCCCGGGAGAGAGTGAGAGGAGGGCCCCCAAAGACAGGCGGCCCTCTGCCTCACGAACAGGTCGGAGCTCACGGCGAAGACGGCCGAGCGTTCCGACCCGCGGCCGTTATCACAGCCATCGGGGAAAGGAGACCAAAGGAATCCCCACACCTTGAAGCTGCAAAAAAATTATCTCGATCGCTGGCGTCCGGAAAGCCACTTCGCGGCTGCCCGAGTCGCTCGTCCGCCTGCACATCCGTGACAAACGCAAGTAGGGAAAAGTAGAGATTCTTCATTGTTGCCAGTAGAGTCGCCTCCTGGAACCCTCGCGGCCGGCGTAACTTGAAAATTCAATAACTTCACGAAAAAAATTTTTTTTTTTTAAATATTTAGGTTATCAGTAGATAAAGGGTTATTGATGCGGTCTGCAAATTTCCAGCCAAATCAAAGTCTACCAATAAATCGGCGGAGTTCCTTTTTAAATGAAAAGTGCACGGTAATGGGTTGTAACGGGACGGGTTCAAACGGGAGTTGGTTGTTTCGGGCTACACCCCTGTCGACACTTCGCTCGCCGCCGACTAAACTGCAGGGTCTGTACTGCCTGGTCGCTGCTCGGGCATTCCAACTCATATTGCTGGTGACTGTACCTCCGCGTAGTGTCTCGGTCCCGTTATGGGCATCTTTACTTAAGGGCGGCACTTAACCTCCTAAAAACATTGTTTCTAGGTGCACGACTAGGACATATAACATAAAAGTGACATATAACAAGACTGTGGTGCTGTATTTTCTATGTTACTAATTGGAGACCAGCGCATGGCACAGATTGTACACAAAGGCCGCGTCGAAGCAGCTGGGACTCACGTCTAGTCGGTAAGGACACCGGTTCCCGCCAAACTCCGACACAGTGCTTGTGTCAAATCCGTGCCCTGCGTGACTCTCTTCCATTAGACAAGAGTGTCGCAGGAAGCGCGTTACAGGAAACTGCGGGGAACCAGCCATGGAACATAGTCTACCACATTTCCCGATGTATAAGTCACAGTTTTTTTTTACGAAATTGCCTTCCAATAGGCTTTATACGATGGTGCTATAAGTATAGACCTTAACTGCAAGTTTCTCACAAAGGCTATTTATCCTGTTCGATTCGTTGACAAGAATGTTGAAACTGGCTCCTGCTTGTGCATGTATCGTGATCACAACACACATACGAGGGCTCATCAATGCAGTTTCGTCGCACCGACCACACAAATATATAAGCGCGACCTACACAAAGGTGCGACTTATATACCAATTTATGCTTGTGAAAACACCAGTTTAGTAGGGGTGCAACTTATAGACCGGAAAATATGGTATGTTAAAACAAAAATGGCAAGTTTTGGCTGGAGGTTTAAGAGGTGTTGACAACCAAGTGTCCGGCCATTACCTGTGCCGGCGTGAGCATTCTGCGCCGATCCCACACGATCCGTTGCAGAAGCCTTTTGCCCCGAGCTCTCCTCGCTACGATCCTGGTCGGTCTTCAAAGCAGACGAAGCGGTGCCTTCCTACAAAAAGCAAACCCAATTGAAGCTACGCCAAACAAAACAGAGAACACAATCAAAGCAGTAGCAGAAGCCGTACAATAACAATGCAATAAATTACGCTCGTGCACCGCGGATGTCGTGCCTCCTACTTTACACAGTAAAATAACGGTGACCTGTGATTTCTACCTACATTAGGCTTGCGATAAGTCAAACTCAGATATATCATATTTCTGGTTAATTCAAACAAAACAAGATGTTGGTGCAATTCATACTTTTTGTTCTCCCGGTTGTGCATATATTGAAAATTCAGTCCACCTAAGGGCCGTCATTCGTGATTGGCTGTCGCGTCCCCTCCCCTGCTGCCTTTCCGTCCGGTGGCGCCCTCTGGTGTTCTGCGCTACGGCGCAGAAAGGGGGCGTGGCACGATCTTTGACTGGATTTTTATTAGGGAAATCGGCCGCGCTTGAATGTAATTTCGGGTTTTTAGAATGCTTAGAGCCCGTAGATCGAGTTATGACAATAAATAGACAATCTCGGAATCCACTTGAGTGCCCCTTCAAAGGTGTCTATACAGGTAGAAAATAGTTCACATTAGGAGCGCCATATGTCAAAGGATTGCAGGGAAACACATTCGGGATGGCACCAAGAAAACAAGAACCTGCAACCGGGGTCTAATACGATGGGTTCGTTCCACCCGTTCTGTTCACGATTCCCGAGTGAAAGTCGTCCACCAACTGTGAATTCAGCATCCCCTAAAGAATTCGACTAAAAGTGCTTACATCTGGTACATTCTTGTCTGTGGCAGTGGGTAAGCGTTCCATTTCGCTGTGAGGCTTCACCCTTTCCACGGGCTCTGCCCCGAAGGCCGGGCATCCCCGCCCCCGTCTGGCTTTGCTCTGTCGGCACGACCCCTTCGAGTCTCTTGGCTGGAGCAGCGTCTGCGACGAGATTGGACACCCATTCTGGAGTTATCTTCTGGCCATTTCAGCCTTTCCGATACAGGGACTTGTGGCTGTTGCAGTCTCGCGTAGCAGGCCCCTCTTATCGTGAACACAAATGTTGACAGTTCCCGTCTGCACAAAAACCCGATGAATCAGGGCCGACTTGCCGGAAACAAAGAAGGCCACCAATAAGATGGTCTCGCATGTTCCTGTTCTCTCGAGGAATGAAGTGGCACTAATGTAACAGAAACGGTAGCCCTTCTTATTTGATTAGTTTATTTTACTCAGTATTTCATTTTACCGTTGGCGGTGGTTTTCACGCTGTGTGATATGCAGTCTATGTCCTGTCATGGATAATATCCCTACAAGAAAAGTTATCCCTATGCGATGGGAAAATGAGGGAGAGGAGGAGACGAGAGCGCGGGGACGTCGGAACGCTGTGCTCTGGCTGGAATGATTAGAGGGTAGATCACACGAGCATGTCGACTGCCAAATGCCGGCGTCCAGGGCTCTGCATTCGAAGAGTGAGTAGACACAAAGGCAGCTAGTTTCACGTCTACCCACAGATCATTCCATGTCAGACCTTGGCATTTTGATGTTTGATGTTGAGGTTTCTCGGCGCATAACTGTGATTATGTGTTTTCAATATACAGGGTGTTTTTTAGAGACCAGAATAAAAAAAAAAAAAGAGAACTTGTGCAAAGGATTTTTTTCTCTGCCCTGGGGCTAGATGGGGCCCATGGGGGCCATTAGGAAAGATATAAAATTGGTTAATTAGTTAGCTAATTAACTGAAAAAGATTTCATTAAGGTGGGGCAATACCAAGAAAAAAAAACATTTCTGCAAAAGAAAAAGGTAATTATGAAAAATGCCATATTTACATCCACCAACATCTGGAGAGTATATTCCCAGAAAGTTTCATTAGTTTAACTGCATAGTTAATATTTTATAAATTATTTTCGGTCCACCGATGCTAAAGAAAAGGTAGGAGTTAAAGCACTTTGAACACATATTTCTCCGTTTCACTTTTTGTAATAAATTTCACTTTAGGAAAACTTTCGTTTGTTAATGAAACAAGAGGAAAGACTCACTAGTTGTTTTTCCTAACTGGAATTTTATGGGCAATGCAACTGTGGAATTGTTTTTTGACTTTGTGGATGTCTTTTGAAAACTACGTTAAGATTTTCTTGACGTAACATAAAACATTTATTTGATTTTTCACTGCAATGTTAACATAAAATAAATTACTTTTCGGAAATTTTGTTTTCACAATTGCACTGTCCAGGCATCCTGTTGCAGGTCTAGAGAAGAAAAATGTTGAATATTAAATTAGTTTCCTTACGACAGTTTTTCTAAACAAAGTCGGTGTGTTCCTGATAAAAAGAACTATAATTTATTTTACCATTTCTGTACACAGATGAAACTTTGGACTGTGTTCTGCCTTGCAACTGCCAGCAATACTGTAAATTTAATCCATATTAAGCCATAGGTTCAAAAGTTGACCCTCTTGAGTAGTGTCCCCCTAACTCTATAGTCAGTTACAGGTTAAAAAATGTTTTCGAGGGGAAGGAGGGCTGGGGAGGAGGAAGGAAACACAACGCTGGAGAGGAGAGCAGGAAACCTTGTCTTCCTTCTAGCGTTCCGCCTGCTTCCTCCTTCTCAGCCATCCTTTCCCTCAAAAACTTTTCTTAACCTGCAACTGACTATAAAAATATTTGGGGATACATAACGCACATAGTTGGAGAATTAATGTTCGACCTCATTCCAGTCTAGTCACGACATATAGTTTGAACTAGACAATCTGTAGTGTGCGCTACGAGCCCAGAAATGTCATCTTTGTGCACAGCTTCAAACTGACACTAACCGGCAAAGCATGCTCGTGATGTTGATCCCTCCGCTCCGCACTTGCATCACACTGCTAACGTCACCTGTGGCACGAACAGGTGGGTTGTGGAGCAGACGCAGGACGGAAGAATCGACGTCACAAGCACGCTTCACTGGTTAGTTTTAATCTGAAGCCGCATACAAGGATGACAATATCTCGTCCTGTACACCCACTATGTATGTTTTCAGAAAAGTTTTGCGTCATGGCTTGACTACAACTCCCGGCAAAACATGAAATCTTAAAACAACCTCAGAATTTGACGAAAACTAGACTTTGAAAACATGGAATGCTAGGCAGCGTGCAGGCTGGCCCCACCTTGTGCCACTGGCCCGACCCCTCGTCCGGCGGCTCGTCCTCGCCGATGACCAGGTCGTCGTCGATGACCAGGCCGCCGCTGCTCGGCGTGGGGCTCCGGATGGGAGACTCGCTCGCACGCCGGCTGCAGTACGCGCACTGCTGCTTCGCCCGCCGCGTCACGATGCGCGACGAGCACGAGCATGCACTTTCTGCAGAACCCTGGGCGTGGTCGGTATCCTCTTTGTCGGACTCCTGCTCGAACTCCTGCGAGACGCCGTCCCAACCCGGTCTCAAATCACCGAGCACTCCTTTTAGTCAACCTGCTTCCGATCGTTGCACACCAACTAAATCACCTAATCCCGAACGACACCGGGAGTTTTGGATGAGCAAAAAAAAAAGTGTTTTTCTCTTCCGGCAATAAGAAACTATGCAACGCTGCTTGGCCTTCCCCCAAACGTAGTGCTAGTGGTTGGAACCAAATGCCAGTTTAGAAACTCATCATTCCAGTTCAAAAGGCTATTTTTGGAAATTTGAAACGAGCAAAGGGGGCCAACGGACCCTGCAAATACGCAGAGATGAATTGCTTGTTTTGGGAATGGGAAAAGACGTGAGCCATTAGGGCATAATTTTTGTCTCCAATTGGAAATTTCCAAACATCGCTGGCAACTTTTTATGCAGATAACGGTAAGTTGTGAAAATTCATCATCTGGCACCAACCATCAGCGCTTCATTTGGGCAGAGTCTGAATGACAAGCAATGCACAGTTCACACTAACAACGAAAAAACGCGCTTCCTTCCTCTCCTAAACGCTCAGTACTGCTCTAGAACCACGCCGCAAGTTGTTGATCGACATGTTTTCTCGACCGTTACGTTCGCAAACGGCGGTTCTGTTGAGCTCCCTGGGGATATGAGTACAAATTTCCCAATCGTCCTGTTTGGCTCCCCGGTTCTTACGACCAAAAGATACCGCCCAACACATCCATTGTGACGTCTTTGACTGCCCACTGCAGTTCCGTTCTTCCTTTTGCACCACTCCCCATTCGTTTTCGCCCGCCTCTTGAAAATACTACCAGAAGACTTCCAAACATCGTCACTAGCGGATCCGTGCAGTGCCACTTAGTTCGCATCTATGCTGCCACCAGCACGCCTTGCAGCGACTCACAATGAGCGTGACGCCGCTTTGATACTCTTATCAAGCTCCAGCTCGCTTGCCGCTTCGGGCGAGTCAAAAATCCACCGACGATGACGTCGTGGGGCTCGAACGTGAGACTCGAACCCACGACCCTGAGATTAGGTAGACATTTTTCAATTACAATTACAGACCCCTAATTTAAAATCACAACGCCAAAAGAAAAAAAAAAGGTCAGCTTTAGTTGTACAATATGGTTGTTTTCCGTAGCCACGAAAGTCCACATGAAAACAAACCGTGGTGTGACAATTACTTAATGCCTCCACTTTTTTATTGTAGTCCCTGGAAAAACATATGAGCGAAGTTCTATTCTGATCTATTATTTGCTTAAGCAGCAAACAGATCTTGTGAGGCTATAATTGACCACAAAAATGAGACCAACTTGTTTTCTGGAAGCACCAAAGGATGAATTTAACTCAATCAAATGATACAAGTAAACATTTCAATCTTCCTACGCAAAGCTCCACAGTTTAGGTCAATACTAATTCCAGCAAAGCACCCCCATGGGTGCCGGTTTTGGGAATGGGTGCAAAGTCAAAATGGCTGCCTTCACTTGCCTCAGCCGCGCGACATCAGCTTCACTTCAGTCCTGTCGGGGGACGCAGCAGAGTCCGGCAAGATATTTTTAGAGCTGGTGCAGCACTGGGGTGCTCAGGGGTGCTCCCTCACTGCCCTCCGTGGAAAATGGTGCAGCGCCAGAGCACTCTGGAGGCGCACACTCGTTGCCCCCCTGGGAACTGGTGTAGCACTGAAGCAATCCAAGTGTGCCCCCTCAGTGGCCCCTCTGGGAAGGGGTGCAGCACCAGAGCACTCTTGGGGTGCTCCCTGACTGCCTTTGGTGGAGACAGAGGGACGATCTTGGGCTCGACTCCAAACGTCTCCATGTCCTTGACTGGTCCGAACAGATCGTCGATGAGCTCAGGCTCTTCTTTGGCATCCTGTCCAGCTTGTGGTGTCACCTGCAACGAAAGTTGTTTCGAAGTCGGACAATATTGGCTCTCCTCCATTTTTGCTTGATAGATGCTGAATTAAATACCAAAGAAAACTTGAAACTTCTTTAAATAATGACTAGAGTTCCACATTTTTAGTATATTACTGATAAACCTCAAAAAGTACCCCGAGCCAGTTTTATTAAATTCTGGACAACGGAGAACCCCAAATGGAAGCTGTCCTTCAGGGATGGGCAGTATTTCGAAAAGAAGTACGTATGTGGTATATTGTCATGGGTGGTGACCAAAAGAACAATAAATAAACAGGAAGAAACTGAAACGTTTAATGGAGTGAACTTGTGCCCAAAACAAAAAGGGAATAGAAGATAACAACAAATTGCCGCAGGCGTCGAAGCGGCGTAACAGCAGGATCGAACGCTGGAAGAGACTCATTCCGGCTCACCGAGGGAGCTCCTTTTGTGCCACACGTGGGCTTCTGGAATAACCGGCGTAGAAGATTCGGCGCATAGAACATTCTGACCTCGAACATGCAACAGAGTTCTCGAACATGCCACAGAGTTCTCGAATTTACCAGAACACTAAATTGTAAGAATAAATAGAAGACGCGTCGCTCCCAGGAATCGAACCCTGGCTCTCCGCGTGGGAGGCAAGCACGATAACCGTTAGGCCACGGCCGCGCTGCCTACTTGGCCAGCTATGCGCGCGGCAATATGTACTTAAAACACTAAGTATTGCGCCCTTCGTATTTAATGCATTTATTGATCGTATTTAGATACTGAAAATTTAGTACAGTGAAACCCGTTTATAACGAACAGCAGGAAACGCTACGATCAGTTCGATATAGCAAGTGGTTCGATATAGCAGAACCCAGTTACAACGAACTTTTACGATGTGTTCGATATACGCGGGTCATATCGCCAAAAGTTAACAAGTAAACTCGTGCCACTTACCACTCAAGAAATCTATTTATTGAAAGTAAACAAAAAGCCTAGGCACAGTACGCAGTAATCTTCGCTGGGATTTGGCCTTCCCAGCGTCTACGAAAATACCGTTCTCGACGCGCGACACAGCGCGTGCGAATTCAAGTCCGCTACCCTCGATGCCCGAGCAGTAGCGGCGCAACACGTCCACTGCCGAAAGCGCTTCATGAAGCATCGGACGTGGTGGTTCCTCCTTTCGGAATCCCCAGCTTCCTCGGCATCTTCAGTGGCAGCCACGGTAGCCACGTCGGCAACGATGTCTTTGTCTGAGGGGTTTCAGCCACAGCAATGTCGTCGTCCAATCATAAGGACATCGTCCAGTCCGACTCCGTCCGGCACCGCACCAGCGAGGCAACCGAGCTCCTGCTGCTGCTGCTGGAAGGGGTGCTTCATCACTTTCCATACAGAAACCTGCGTGACGAAAACAATTCCGAATGGTGTCCTTGGTCACGTCGTTCCAGGTGCCGTTGAGCATCTCGATCGCGCACCAACAAGTCGATTTTGAGATCTCCGCCTACACGCAGCTTGACGATGAGCTGCTCTACCACATGCTTCCGGTATCCTTGCTTGAAAGCTCGAATGATCCCCTGGTCAAGCGGTTGGAGAACTGCGGTGGCGTTCGGCGGCAGGAAGCACAGCTCGATGTTTCTAAGGGTGGTGCCGCAGTGATGTGCCGAGCAATTGTCCAGCAGCAAGCAAATCTTTCGGCCACTTTGTGCAAGTTCGTCGTCCCAGTCGCGGAGCCACTTATCAAACAAGATCCTCGTCATCCACGCCTTGCCATCGAACGTGTATGACACGGGCAAAGGGCCGCATCCTCGTAGACACACGGGCGACTTGGACTTTCCGATGACGAGCGGTCCATGTTGGCTGTCAACAGTACTGTGATGCGAGTCTTGTTCATCTTTCCGCCGTGACACGTCTCATTCCGGTGCGCAAGGGTCCTGCTTGGCAGCATTTTCCAAAACAAACCAGTCTCGTCTGTGTTGAAAATATCACTTGGCTTGCATTTTGCCGTAATGCCCGGCCAATTGTCGTCGATCCACTTTCGACGCCTTCAGTGTCCACTGCACATTTCTCCCCAGCTACGACTTTCCCGACGATTAAATACCGATCTTTAAATCGCTGCAGCCACCCAGATCCAGCGGTGAAGCCCTCAACTTGCAGGACGGATGCAAAATCTCTAGCCTTGCTTTGCAACATCGGTCCGGAGACTGGCAGGTTCCGCGCACGGATGTCCAAAACCATTGGTACAGCGCTTTTTCCACCTTGTCGTACGCCGGCTTGCGGATGCGCCTGCTGTCCGCGTTTGGCCGTTCACGGGCTTTGTCTCGGATAGCGGACTTGTTTTTAAGAATTGTACTCAGCGTACTTCCGGGGATCTTGTAGGCGGCGATTGACGATTGATGATGTCGACCTTGTCGGAAAGTGGCAGAGCCTGCCGCTGCTTCGTCGTCATTTCGGGCGCGAACTAGCTGGCCCGCACAGTGAACAGAAAGTGCAATGGGGACAAGAAAGACAAAACGAACGACGACTGAATTAACGAGAAGAAAAAAGGAGGGAGAGGGAGGAGAGAGAGGGAGAGCTTTGCCTGTGGTTGACGCTTTTAACGGCATGTGACAATGCCGACAATGCTATGGAATCTGAAACGCGATAGGCTTATTGCCTCTGGGGCGTGGCGTGTCAAGCCCCAAGTGAGCGCGCAAGGTGAGGAGGGTCAAACGAGAGTGTCTTCAATTTCTCTTTGGCGAGACATGAAGGCACCCAGGTCAAACTAAAGTGACTTTAGGTGAAACAGGGCGCGAAGGGAGAGGAGGCAAGAACTTTCTTTCTTTCTCATCTCTTCCCTTCCGCCTTGTAACAACGCGCTTAGAAAGATTTTTTTTTTTCTTTTGTTTCTTGTGCAACCATTTCGCTAAATTGTCTTTTCTTGCGTTTTATTTTTGTCCGCAGCTTGAGCTTTTAGAATTTTCTTTCTCTCCTACATCATTTTCGGGGAAGGCACTGGCAAGAAGACGATTGTTTGCACGTTTCTGGAAGCTTTCCCAGGGGAAAAAAGTTCGATATAGCCAATATGTTGTTCGTTATAAAATGTACTTTTTACATGCATTTTGATTTAAATTTTTCGTGAGTTCGATATCGACAATAATTCGCTATACGTGGGTTCGTTCTAAACGGGTTTCACTGTAGTACTTCAAATACTGCCTAAATTTTGGGCACTGTACTTCATTATCAAATGCAATTTTCGGCACTCTTTGCGGTGGGAGATATATGCTATGAACATGAAACTTGCCATGAGTATACTTAGGCTCTTTCGCCGTGCTTCTCGATGGGCGGAATGTAAACAAAAAGAGTTTGAAATGAGGATTTAACGCAGGTGGCCGACTTTTCCGGCGCCTGATATTTCGACAAGCCTCAAATGAAAAGTGTTGTTAATAGCTCGAAATTTGGACGAAGTCTCTCGTGTTGCAACGAGGGGATAAACTACTGTCGTACCACCTGGGCCAACATTGCAAAGCAATGGCTACTTTCCCCAGCTGCCCATGATAATCACAAACGCGCGACAGGGTCACGGTACCCCATTATTTTCCTAGCCAGTCGAGTCGCGAATACTATGCCGACATTCATTTTCTATGTGATAAACATGCCTGTGCATCTCAAACACTCTTCATAAACTGCTTTTGAGGAGAAGGGTAAAGTTGCCCCAATAAAAATTGTGCAGTCCTGCATTAATGCATGGCCCAGTCACAACGGTAGCTACGATCATGTCGCGCAAACCCGTCGGGTATCGTGCCGCGTTCACGCACCGTGGGGTGTGTGAACAAAAGCATTCGGAACAAAAAATAGACCTCCGACCAGCTTGATCCGAACGCTTTTGTTTCTTTGTTCCCGAGCGTGCAAAAGCGCATCTCCCGGCAAAAGCTCTTGGCATTGACAGCGCTATGGCGGTATTTGATTATCGACTAGTTAATGTTCTGGAGAGCCTCGTGCAGTGGGCATCACATACTATGCTTCGTTCACCCTTAAGCTCAGACTGCAGCCAATGCCACAAGCATGAGATCGCCACTTTGAAACACTCTTCCGCAGAATGAGCGCTCACGCTAGAAAGGCACATATTCAAGCAAGGAGCTCAGGCTAGCTCACACTTGAAGCTTCATCTGTAGTCTCAGCATAGGGGCGAACGGAATACACAATAACCCTAAGAAAAAGAGCAGCTTATTAACGCCGTGGTAATGTCTTTGCTTTGGACGCAGCGGACTCCAGGTCCAATTAGCGCGGGCATCGGGCGATTCTCGTTCAAGGATTTTGCGACACCGACGGCGGAGGTCCTACATCACCAACTACAACAATGGACGTCGTTTCCAGTGGTGGGAAAAGCCCATAACACCTATTGCTGTAAAACATATTTAGCTGGAAGACAATAAAAAAAAGAACTTCCAGCCTTTCCACTTTGGGAAGAAGGAAGACCAGCAAGCTGTACTATGGTGGGACGACCTCAAGGATGACTTCTTGGACGACCTCAAGGGACAACGCCTAGAGTACAACATCTAGGACGAACTCGAGGACGGCTTCTAGGAAAACGCATAGAGGAGTCGACCTCCAGGGACGACATCTAGGACGACCTCAAAGACAATGCCTGGGACGCACTCAGGGCGACGCTTAGGACGACCTCGGGGACAATGTCTAGGACCACCTCAAGGACGACCTCGAGGACAACCTCGAAGATGACGTCTAGGACAACCTCAAGGATGACTTCAGGACAACCTCGAGGACAACCTCAAGGACGACGTGTGGACGACCTCAAGGACGACTTCTAGGACGACCTCAAGGACAACCTTTAGGACAACGCCTAGAGAGGTTCAGCCTTTCCACTCTGGTGAAAACCAGAGTGGAAAGGCTGGAAAGGTTGCGGCCATCTATGAGCGACAACAACAACAAGACAACCGGCAAGCCGGTTGTCTGGCTGCCGCCATCGCTCATAGATGGCAGTAGCTGTCCAGAGATTTGTGTCACAATTTATTTGGTGATGAACACGAAACTGGAAACTAGCTCATAACAGCTCTGCTGTAAAAACTGGACCGACGTTGGCACCCCACGTAAAACACAGACGTTTGCCCACACATGCTCTCTAAAACTATGCTGCCCTTTGGAAATTTAGTGTGTTTCACAGGGAAATGGTCTAGAAAACCTCCGTAAAATAACAGAAACAAAATCTTTGCATCCTTTTGCTCTTCGACTGAATGTTGGGAAAAACCGCCGTTGGGCGTCCCAGTGCATGACTGTCACAGAGATGTCTAGCAACATTGTAACACTGACACACCTCAATCCTCCTGGGTCGAAATAATGGTTATTATAATAATTAACATAATAGAAGCAGCACTTTATCACAGTAGCAGCACTGTAACACAATTGTAACATAATTCTTTTTATGTCAACATATTTTCTTGTGAAAGAAAACTAGTCAATGTGCGACATTGTGTTTGTGTGTGTCTTGCATATGTCCTTGTAGTTATCTACCACATCATCCAACTACACACCTTGGCTACAATGGCAGGTGCTAGAGCGTGACAAATGCACATTCTACGGGCTGCAAATACGGGTGCGGCCATTACACAAATTCTTTACTTTTTTGGATTTTTCCGTCAAAGCCTGAGGGTACATTTCTTACATGTATAAAACACCCCCCCCCCCCCTACACACACACAACAGTGACTATCCAATAAAATCAAATTAAATTGCCTAGAAGCAATTATCAAATACTGTATTATTCAGAACTACTACTAAAATATTCTGAGTACCATATTTTCTACAACACTAGTTATGGGCACACCTTGAATGCTCGGCTCCAGCTTAACATAACTGAGACGTCAACAAAATTACAGACGTTTTGCCACCTAAACATAAAAATGGTATCTTTGATAGTATATATACTGATGCAAATGATATTTGCATTGCAATGCATTTGCATCGTAGATACAAAAGATGCCACCTGTATGTGTGGCAAAATGTCTGTATTTTTGTTTATGTCTCTGTTATGCTAAGCGTGAGTAAACGTTCTAATTGTGAATTCTCCCGGCTTTTGGACCATTTTTGCATACCTTAGATGTGATAGAGCTGGGGCAGGTCATGCAGATGCTGCGTTGCAAAATCGTAGCAGAGCTGATTTTTACGCCGCTTGGAGAATGTAGCCGAGGGAATGGCAGCTGTCCAGGCAGGCCACATTGTGACCACTTTTGGCATCTGCATATTGTACGTCCACATGTGAACGGTCCCCAAAAGCACCTCGTCGTGCTTTCCTACGTGGACCAGCACACCCTTATAAAGCTGGCAATGCACCAATATAGGCTCAAGTTGATCAAATCTCAAGCCTAAATAACCCAGGTTGTATCTTCAAATGATCGGTGGCCCACAAGCTTTTGCACATAGTTCATAGTTCAGTCGCTCTAATGAGTAGTTCCCAGCTTATTTTGTGATACTTAGAGACATTTGGGCCACACTACATTACACTTGCCTATAGTCGGTGACAGGTCAAGAACGAAGTGGAAGCTTTCCCACCCCTTTCCACTTCAGCGAAGCGGACGGTGGAGAGGAGGTCGCCTTCTCTCTAGGGTTTGCACTATTAAGGTGGAAAGAGGAGGAAGGGGCTTCCACTCTCTGTTCTTGACCTGTCACCGACTATAGTGACTTTCACTCCATGCCCTGTGACTTTCACTCCATTATTTGAGTGCAACCAACTAATAACAACATATATATATCCCCGCAAAACAAAACAACAACAGGACCCAGGCGAAAATCAGTCCACTTCCAGCTGGATTATGGAACTGGAAATGAGGCAGTCCAGCTGGACCCAGCTGGATCCAGCTGGAATCCAGCTGGACTGCCTGATTTGCAGTTCCATAATCCAGCTGGAAGTGGACTGATTTTCACCTGGGGAGTTCTGTTTTGTTTTTAAAATGACAGCTTTACGGACAATACCTTGCAGAAATTTCGACCTCGTGGGCTGTTGTCGTGCTGCAATGGAAAAACCATTCTGGTCGGTTGCACAGTGCGGGGAGATAGAAGAGAGGGGAGCCCCAGTATTTCGCCAGTAACGAAGCGACAAAGGAAGAGTCTTCCTGTCATCTGCTCGAAAGACTTGTTTTTGATTGCTCGAGTTGTGCAAAATCCCACTTTGGCAGTATCCAGTTGCTACACGTAATGTTGGATGGTTTTAGGAACTCCCACCATGCCTACCCACTTACCTCACGGATCACCGAGCACTGGTGGCGGTCGTCAGTAACATCCACGACGGCTATGAGAATTAACCACGCCGTACCTCCGTCTTCAGGTATGTGACGGCACCATTCCACCCGCATTGCACGACCGTGCTACAGCGATCGCTTTCTTTGTTTCTTTGCACATTATGGGCGAAAAATACACTACTTCTTTTCTTCTTAATGCAGAAATGTGTTCAAACGGAAGCTAACGCAGGTTTTGTGTTAGTTCTTGACATGCTTGTCGCATCATGCGACTCATGGAGTGAAGCTGTGGAGTCACATGACATCAGAGTGTCAAGAATGTTATTGGATTTAGCAACATTGGGCATCAATTTATGAGTAATGTGAAGACACATGATGTCAGGTCACATGACAGCGTGTGGCGTCACTTGACACTATGTGACCATGTTGCAAAATGTCAGGTCACACGATGTTATATGTTAATCAGACTGTGCCAATAAAACAATGTCATGAAAACCCACTGTTTCCCATTCTCTGCAATTTTCATATGACAGTTTGATCAAAACACTGAGACACAGCTGCCATTTTTTTTGACAATGTTTTTTTTTTTCTTGCAACAAGTGACAGCATGGTTATTGCTTGCCGAATGAAGCCTCCATTTTACCACAGGATGAGAGCAAAGGCTGAAGATGTGCCGCACCTTGTTTGACGCAGAGCGGAAGCTCCCAGGGGCTGTCAAACTCGGGACCATGATTGTTCAGCAGCACCACCATTGTCTCCAACTCCAGCAGCACATTGGCCCGATGCTCAAGAGCAAGCCGGAAACCCACACTGTCTTCGCCGGCGGCTAAGGAGGCAAAAGCACGTGCAGGCACCAAATCAAACCAAAACTCAACCAGGTCCAACAATTCTAAACAAATTTTGTAAACCTCCGATTACAGAAAGGAGTGCAAAAAAGTGAAGCTATACTCTGCTTCATCTTATATTTGGATACAGCCAATGCTACAAGCTGATGGGACCAATCAAACAGTGTCAAAAGTGCAAGTCACTGGGTCTTCTCTGCACATGATCGGTTCAGTGATGAGATAACATGTAGAAAAATATGACGAACACCATGTTGGTGCACTTTGATGCTGTATGATTGGTCTCACCAGCTCATAGCATCAGCTGCATCCAGACTTAAGGTGAAACGAAGCAGAATTGATGACAGTCAGACACAGAGTCCGTGCTTGTGCTAGTTCCTATTTCCATGTTGTTGGCTCAGCATAATCCTACATAATATATAACGAGCTGATCTGCGTATTATCTGTTTTGAATCCCCCTCACACAATGACTTTGGATGCCCTTGAGGTCATAAAATTAAACAAAATAGCTTATCCAATTAATAGTGTAAGCCTGCTTGTGTGTATTCAAGTAATGTTTGGCATATGTAACCCCCTCCCCGCTGTAATGCTGAAAGGCACTGTGGGTATTGGATAAATAAATTAATAAAAATAAATAAATAAAAATAATTGGATTGTCTGGTAAAAATTTGTCTTTCAGAAAACAATTAAATTATATTGTTATTGCTTTAGGAACATTTTCCACACAATATCCAAATTTTTTATCCTCCGCCGCACAAGAAATTCAATTTTAAAAAGAGCCCAACTGCTCAGATTGCACCCACAAAACACGCAGCATTTCTGTTGGCAACAGCGGAAGCTCTGACGTAACGCCATGCAAAGAGAGCCACAACTGCTGTCTCAGTAAGATAACTTTGTTCTAAGAAAGACAAGATTTATGGTATTGAGGGGAAGCTCACTTCTTCAACCATGAATTTTGTAACGACATAATAGACCATGTTGATCAAAACTGGCAGTAACTGAAAGCCTACAACTCTGACACTACCATCCACTGATCTCTATGACAATTGCTGGATCGCGCTTCACCGCTACACAAATGCGGCCACCTGACGGCCATCTTGGGCCACCAAAAAATCAGTCGGGTGAAAGTTGCAGACACGTTGCAAACGTTGCGGAGGCTGAGCGGCAGCGTGCTAAAAGAAACATTTTCTGCTCGTTCGCCATCATTTGCCGAACAAATTTTTTTCGTTTACACGTGTTCTCGAAGGCAACAACGATCGTTTACACAAGGTTTTAAAAGATCTCCTTCAGCAAATGACTGCGAACGAGAAGAAAACGTGTCTTCCAGCACGCTGCCGCCCAGCCTCCGTAACTTTCACCCCGCCAATCTTTTGGTCACAGAAGATGGCTGTCCAGTGGCCGCATTAGCGGAGCTACAACGGAGTGGGGAAGCGCGATCCAGAAATTGTCACAGAGATCAGTGCTGCCATCCCCGATGCGACATCACGCAATGACCAGCCACTCATACTTGCGAAATTTGGTGTGCAATTTCTTATTTGTGACGGTGCCGGCTAGTGCTTTGGCAACCTACAGCACTGTTGACAGTGCCGCTGCACCTCACGGGGTATTTAAGCAACACCGCATAAAACTTTTCACTTAATGTGGGACTGTGCCGGGGCCTCGCAAGAATGCGTGGAAGCGCTTGAGACACTGCCGCCCTAACTCCAGCTGACTACGTACATTGAATGGACAAGACCAAGCACCTCAGTGCTCGCTGATGCAAAGAAACCATCTCTCGTGGCATTCCTCCGATCCTCCAGGACTGAGAGGCTCATTTAAGCATGAGTCCCCCCCACTTCACTCTCCCCTCTCCATCATTTAATCGTCATTCCACCTTACTCTCCCTCTTCCCTTACCCTCCACACCAAGTGAGGCCACCAAGCCAGGCATGTGGATCATAATAAAGTATGTTTTCAACACCTTCATGCTCTTTCTGATCCAGCTCCTGGCTCCTGTCATTATTCCGTGCATGGTGTAAGAACTGGAATACAGTATGCGGAACTCCAGCAGAAGGGCAATGTTGTCGAGAATCGGCATTGCTTCGGGCAACGACTAGAGCTGTTCGTGACGGCAGCAGAACCCGCTACTGAAACGGAAGGATCTGCAGAAGGTGGTGCTGCTTCTTCGTGTCACAGGGAAGAGACTCAAGAGGTCTACAGCACCTTCCAGCTTGAAGAGAAAGTGATGCATGCTCAAGTCATTGCCAGGTTTGAGAAGTACTGCACGCGGATGAAGAATGAAACCTGCGAGAGATGTGTCTTCAGAACCCGCCTGCAGATGGACGGTGAGCCGTTCTAACAATTCTATCGCGACCTGTAGCTGAAATCAAAGCCCTGCGAACTTTCGACGTTGACCTACACTCTGCGACAGGTAAAGAATGTGGTCGAAGCTCCTCCCACCTCTTCCCACCTTAGCAGAGCAAATGCTGGAGAGGAGATCACCTCCTCTCCAGCATTCACTCGGCTAAGGTGGAAAGAGGTGAAAGGAACTTCCACTTCGTTCTTGACCTGTCACCAACTATAGCCAATGATTTGGGACCAGATGGCATGTGGGACCGCCAGCAAGAAGTTATGTCGGACACTTCTGGTCGGTACTGAAGGTGAAAACGAGTTGAGACAAAACTGGATCTACCTTCGTCTCGCTCGGGACCACGTCGGGACCACGTTGAACTTTGATAAAAGCAATAATTCGGAAAAAAGCAATTTCGTTATAACGAGGGATTACTGTTGTTCTGAATATTTGCCAAATAATGAATATGCGAGAAAGTGAAATCATGACGAGCTCACGGACATGAGCTCAGGATCTGTAGAAAGCATAGCCTCACATGTCCTGTGTCTATCAAGGGCACTTAGGTAATCTTTTCTTTCTCCACTGATATTCCTGCACCAATACGAAAGTTTGTTTTAATTTTCCACAATGTTGCATATGTCACGCAGGTACGTCAAAATGCGAAAGTAAAAAACTCGGTTTCGTGCAATTGATTGTGTAATGTAGTGACAAGTTTCACTGTTTTCGCTATGTTTAGCGGACTTCGTGTTTTGGTTGTCAACCTTGTTATCTGTTTGTTATCGGATCAGAAAAGTAAAACCTACCAGTCGTAACCAAGACAGCGATGTGTCCGGCTCAAGTCATTACAATTGGCGACGAGAAACTAAGCCTAAACGGCGACGTCAGTTAGAGAACAAAGAAAGACCCACGGCGGCAGAAGCGGCCACAGCGGCGGCAGCAGCGGCAGTATGACAACCAACGGCATCGGAGAATTCCAGCTCGGAACAGGGAGCGCATGGGAAGAGTATGTCGAGAGGTTGGAGATGTACTGCGTGTGTCACAAGCTGGCTAGCGAAGAACAAAAGCGCGCGGTTTTACTCAGTTGCTGCGGCGCCGAAACGTACTCGCTCATAGTTACGCTGGTAAAGCCTAGTCGTCCGACGACAGCGAACTATGCAGACATTGTGGCAGCAGTGAAGTCGCACATGCACCCGCGGCCTTCCGAGCTCTACGCAAGATTCAAGTTTTACAAACGGAATCAAGCGGCGGGGAAAGCATCGCCGACTACGTGACAGCTCTCCGCAAGCTAGCGGGCGACTGTGAGTTCGGGGACAAACAGTTGCCGCTCGATGTCATGCTCCGTGATCGTTTTGTGTGTGGAATTCGCAGCGAGACGATACAACAGAGGCTGCTCGCCGAACACAAGCTGACGTTCGACGCGGCGTATGACTTGGCGCTCACGGCGGAAGCCGCAGCCAGGCAGCTGAAGGACATCAACGAGGATCGAAAGACAGCCGCGGACGGCGACGCCAGCGTGCATGCAACCGCAGAGAAGAGCTCGCCGCACGAAAAGAAAGAGAGCTGCTACCGTTGTAACGGTAAGCATCTTCCAACTTCATGCAAGTTCAAGACTTCGACATGTTATAAGTGTCAGAAGCTAGGGCACATCGCGGCAGCGTGCCGTTCGAAAAAACAGGCGGTGAAGCCAGCGACGGGAAGCAAGCGTGGAAACGCAAAACAGGTGCACGAAGTGGATGAGTTATTCTCCATATGCGAGCTAACCGAGGCACCAAAGAAGTACATGGTCGAGGTTTCCATTGCAAATGAGCAAGTCACCATGGAAGTGGACTCTGGTGCATCCTGTTCGATAGTCAGCGAAGACACGTTCAGGAAAATTGAAGCAAGCTCAAGCAAGAAGATTTCTATCGTAGAATCGAGCACCAAGCTGGTCACATGGTCCAGTGAAACGCTGCCGACCCTCGGTAAAGCGATGGTGGACGTCGTGTTCAGAGATCACGTTGCAACATTACCGTTGCTAGTGGTCGGAAGGCAAGGCAACAGTTTGCTGGGCAGGAACTGGTTTCCAGCGCTGGGGATTGGAGTGCAAGGCATCCAAAAGCTGAGCAGCTCCGAAGAGGATCTTACGGAAGCTTTTCAGGAGATTTTCGGCAGCGACTTGCCAGGATTCACAGGAGCACCCCTTCACATTGAACTGAAAGACGCCGCCGAGCCGAAGTTCCTCAAGTGTCGTCCGGTGCCATTTGCCCTTCGTGAAGACGTCAACAACGAGCTGGACCGCCTCCAGAAGCAAGGCATCTTGGAGCCTACCCAGTATGCCAGCTGGGCGACGCCACTGGTAGTGGTAAGAAAAAAGACGGGTCCCTGAGACTGTGTGGGGATTATCGAAGTACGGTGAACAAGGCAGTGAAAAGCAATGTTTACCCTCTACCGACCACCACCGAAGTGTTTGCCGCAATAGGCACCAGCTGCATCTTCACGAAACTCGACCTCGCGCAGGCCTACCAGCAGCTGACGCTGGACGATGAGTCTGCAGAGCTCCTCACGATCAACACCTTGAAAGGACTGTACAGAGTCCGACGACTGCCTTTCGGTGTTTCGGCAGCGCCGGGACTGTTTCAGCGTGTCGTCGACAGTCTGATCTCTGGAATCCCTGGTGTTGTAGCATACCTGGATGATATCATCATCTCAGGAAAGACGAAACAAGAGCACAACGAGCGTGTGGAGGCCGTGTTGCGACGGTTACAAGATGCCAGACTGAGGGTCAACAAGGACAAGTGCCAGTTTGGCAAGACAAGCATAGAGTACCTTGGACACAAGATCGATGCCTCGGGGATTCACCCAAGTGCCAGCAAGGTTGCAGCAATCCACAGCGCTCCAGCTCCAACTAACAAAAAGGAACTACAGGCCTTCTTGGGCATGGTGAACTTCTACAGTCGATTCCTGGAAGGGAAGGCAGAGGTTGCAGAGATTTTGCATCGCCTGCTAGACGACGGGCGTAAGTGGACCTGGACAAGGGAACACCAGAACGCTTTTGAAAGCCTCAAGAAACTGCTGACTTCCGAGTCGCTTCTGGTGAAGTACGACACCAGCCGTCCTCTGGTGCTATGCTGTGACGCCTCACCAGTGGGGGTTGGAGCAGTGTTGGCACACCAAGACGACAGCGGGAATGAGCTTCCTATCGCATATGCCTCACGTACTCTTGGCAAGAGCGAGCGGAATTATGCACAAATCGACCGAGAAGGTCTTGCCGTTGTCTACGGGGTTAGACACTTTCACCAGTATCTGGCAGGAAGAAGTTTTACGATCATAACAGATCATAAGCCGCTACTGGGATTGTTCGGCACAGACAAGCGCATGCCTGAGGTCCTTTCACCTCGAATGCTACGGTGGACACTCCTGTTGAGTGCCTACAACTACCAGATCAAGTACCGGAAGGGTCAAGACAACTCTAACGCGGATGGTCTAAGCCGGCTGCCACTGCCTGGAGATGTTGACGAACCAGCACCACCTGGTGACATCCTGTTGCTTGAAGCCGTCCAGTACCCCCCACTTCTGGCTACTGACATTGCGGGCTTGACCGAAAAGGACACCGTGCTCTCAAGGGTGAAGCAGTGGGTGCTCAGCGGATGGCCCGATGACAGTTCTGGTGGAGATTTCGCACCATTCGAAGTAAGACAAACGGAACTGTCAGTGCATCGAGACTGTTTGTTATGGGGTAACCGTGTGGTGATCCCAAAGGCGGCAAGGAGCCAAGTCCTACAGCTCTTGCATGCAAATCATCCTGGAATGACGGCGATGAAGGCAATGGCTCGTAGCCTAATCTGGTGGCCGAAACTCGATCAAGAGATAGAGGAGTTTGTGCGCTACTGCGACAAGTGCCAAACCAACCGTCAGAGCGACCCCAAGGCACCAGTACACTTCTGGATGAAACCAGAGCAGCCCTGGAGCAGGTTGCACGTCGACTTCGCAGGTCCAGTCAAAGGCGAGGTTTTCTTGGTAATCGTCGATGCATATTCCAACTGGGTGGAAGTAGAGATCATGCCATCGATGACTTCTACTGCCGTAATCAGGAGCCTGCGCAAGTGTTTTGCAACACATGGTTTGCCGGACGTCATTGTGTCGGATAATGGAACTGCATTCACCAGCCAAGAGATGCAGGACTTCCTCAGGCTCAATGCTGTCCGCTTTGTGTACACAGCTCCATACCACCCTGCAAGCAATGGCAGGGCAGAGCGGATGGTGAGGGAGGTGAAGGCGACACTCAAGAAGCAATCGCAAGGAGATACCCAGTGCAGAATCTCACGATTTCTGTTCAAACAGCACACCACCCCCACTCAGTGACTGGCAAGACACCAGCTGAGCTCATGATGGGACGGAAGTTGCGTTCCCCACTAGACAGGCTTCATCCGGATCGGATTAGAGAACCGGAGAGACCAGACCCAAAGGTGAAGAAGTTCCAACTAGGGGATGCGGTCTACATGAGAAGTTTCACCCCTGGCCCGCGATGGAAAGCAGCAAAGGTGGTTGCCATAATGGGCCCAGTCTCGTACAGAGTGCAGCAGGAGAACGGCGAGATTCATCGACGCCACCGTGACCAGCTGCGCAAGGCTTGGCTGGACGTGAGCATCAACCCAACGAGCCGGGACAATGCTGTTCAACTGCCACCCATCACCTGTCGTCGAGAGCCAACGGAACAAGTGCCTTCACCAAATGCAGAGGTCCATGACCAGCCGACAAGTCCTCCTCCTCGAAGGTCGTCAAGACTGCGTCGACCAGTCTCCAGATTGGGACCTTATGTGTATTAACTAACGAGACTGTGCACTTTACTAAGAGGGGAGGGATGTAATGTAGTGACAAGTTTCACTGTTTTCGCTATGTTTAGCGGACTTCGTGTTTTCGGTTGTCAACCTTGTTATCTGTTTGTTATCGGATCAGAAAAGTAAAATCTACCAGTCGTAACCCAGACAGCGATGTGTCCGGCTCAAGTCATTACAGAATGTTTGTGCTCAACTACTACAAGAAGTTACCTCTACTACCAAAAATCCGGCGGTCCCACAGACTCTGTTATAAAGGCATCTGACTGTAGTAGAAGCTGCAGTATGGCGCGCTACTGCGCAGATGCAGTGGGCATCGGAAGTACATAGATCAATAAATATAACAACTTTTACAATAGGACGGAAGCTTGAGCCACTTTGTTCACAATACCTAACTTGGCTAAAATGTGTGTTAATTCATTGAGAATACGCCCTACGTGGACCAGGCTTCAGGAGTGATTCCGAACCTGTTTCGGGACGTTGACCCCGAAATAGAAACATGTTTCCAAAGCACTCAGTTGGGTCCTGCGACAAAAATACTGCACTAAAGTTTGTTTTTCTTTTCTTTTTTTCGAGGAAAACTCACTTTGTGAGGTACATGTCCTATCCAGACACCTAAAGGAAATGCTTTTCAAAATTTAAAACTTAGCAAAAAGAAAAATTGGGGAGGACAATTATCGAAGAGTCTCAAACCATTCCCTCCAGTTGAACTCACCCCGATGCTTGGGTGCACGCCAGCTTCTCTTGTGTCCTCGCACAGGAACCTTTGGGCCAGCTGCCCGTAGTCAATTTCCACAGAGCAGTCTTCATCTAGTGCAGGACGCTTCAGGACCGGACAACGCCCCTGGAGACGATGGGAAGCGGACGTCAGTAGGCTTGACCAAAGATGTCCGTCCATCTCCTTCGGCACCGTGTTTATGCGGTGGTGTCGGCAGTCGGTGACAGCCACGGGGCCAAAGATGGGAGCGGATCCAAGGCAAATCGTAAGCACCAACACCAGTGGTCCCAAAAGAAAGTGAAAAAGTGTGACAGGAAAACGGAAGAAAAAGGAGACAACATGCTAGGCGTGTTCTGCTTGGCCGTGACACGCCATAGTATGTGAACTCGTCACACGCAGGTTTGTGTACAATCCGCCAAATCCCCCGCAATAAGCCTTTGATGTCTACGCAAAAGCAGGAGGGCAAAGACAACCCAGAAATGTTGCGAACTTAGAACGCCTTTGGAAAACACCAAGGAGGCGGCGAATTTTTTTTTAAACATGTCGTTCGGTGCCATTGTACACGTGAGGAGGGTTTGGGACATGGATCGTTTCACTCCACTTACCAACTGCAGGGGCGTCGCGAGGAGTCGGGGTAGGCTCTCGTTCAGGCGGTCCAGGGGTAGCTCAGTAGTGTGGCTCGAAGTGGCTCGGGTAATGCAGTAGGCGCTCCAAGTCCCGGCGCAGACACTCCTGCACACGCGGCACGAGCCCGTGTGATCGCTCTCGGGCAAATGCGAAAACGTGGGAGTTTTTCCAGTTTATTCTGAGGGTCTGGTACTGAATAGACTGCTTGTAGCTGTAGCTCATAACATATTTAGTGCATGAAAATAAGACACAATCTCCAAATGCATCTGGACAGTGCTCCCCAAAAATCAAAAGTGTAAGGGCATCGGAACGATCAATGCGATGGTAGGAATGAAAAGAGTGCGCACCAACCTTGGCAAAGCGCAGTGCGTCCGGATGGATGATGCCGTAGCTCTCCCGGACGTCAGGCAGGTCTTTGAACGAGGCCGCAAACTCCTTCTGCTCTTCGACAACCCGCTTGTGCAAATCCTGCGCAGAGATAAAACAGATGGGTGGATGGATGGATGGATGGACGGGTGGATGGATGGATGGATGGATGGATGGATGGATGGATGGATGAATGGATGAGATGTATGGATAAGTGGATGGTGGTGGCTAAGCTCTCCGTAACGGGCAGTAGTTTGTGCCACCTAACCTAGAAACAAATGTATAAACGTGCAGTCAGCCCAGAAACATGAAGTCAGAACATGACTATCATGACGTGTGAGGGCATTCTGGGCCTCGTCAGGCATCTACTGCCTTTAGCTGTGTCCTTCGAGACAGTGTTGCTTTCTCGAATAAACTGTTTTACATATGTAATTATGTAAGAATAATAGAATAATAAAATATGCAAAACAAAACCTACGCCTGAACTGTGCCTGAACTTGAGAAGTAGGCGGAACTTGGGAAAAGAGAAACAACATAGACTCCGGGAAATGCCTGGCCTAGAGCCACTGAAGAGCTGGACTATTGACACTGCACCGCCTGACTGTCTTGTAGATAGCACTATATTTCTGCCAAGGGCAGAGCCAGAGCAATTGGTCACAGTTAAGGCGAATTCATACTTGCGAGTTGCAGCGGTCGCGCAACAGCTTTTGTCGCAAAAGTGATTGGTTCAGAGAAGTCGCTTCGAGACTGATTTTTCAAACAGGTCGCCAAGCTACCGTAACGCTGAGCCAATCAGCGGCGCCTTAGATTTCTTTACACCCAGCAGCACCCTAATTTGAATGAGTGCCTGAAAAAGGACTCGGCCCTGCAGCAAATCCGTGCCACTTTTAGCTGGACCACTGTAACACGGATGCTCGAGTGAGTGCACACAGATGTAGCGATTGTGCTTGCATTGTACAGTTCCAAAGAACCTAGGTCAATATAACGAGTCTTTCTCGTATGGAAAAAAACGAAGCATGTGTAGCGGTGCGACAACGAATACGAGAAAGCAGCAATACGTGAACCTAAGCTGTGGCGGGAAGGATGGAATTGACGGCGGCTCCCAAGAGCTTCGAGGAAGCGACCCGCCTATTGCCCGCAGTGTGGACGTCAGTGGTAACTTGTTGCACGTTGCTAGCCGGTAGCGCGACTGCTGCAAGTCGCAGGAGTGAACGTGCCTTATCGGTGAAAAAATGGAACTTTTGGAGCCTTGGACAAAGTGTCACGAAGCTTGGGCAGTGGCATTTTGTCCCCCGTCACGGACTGTTTTAACATTTCTAGAGGGCGGAAAACTGTTTCGCACCATTCGAGATAAAGCTTTGGAAAACTGGGAACAATGATTTTGAGCGACAAGATGGCCGACGACGAAAGTGTGAAAATGCAAACGAGCCCGTGAGTCATTTCCATACTTTGAGCCGAGACGTGGCAAAAATAAGACTCGAAAAAAAAAATACCACACACGCGCACCATCTCAAACTTGGCAAACTATTTATTTCACAAACCTTTCTATTATACATAGTAAAACCTCTTTGCCATTTGTATTAATGAGAACTAAAAAGCGTGTTTGTGAAATAAATCATTTGCTAAGTTTGAGACAATAAGTGTGTATGTCCCATTTCTGTTTTTAGTTTCAGTTTCAAGCACCAAAGATGGCCGAGGTACTCCGAAGCATATCTTGCTCATTGGCTCTAACCCAGCCTTACCCAATAGACCCCGCAGGCTACAGAACAAGCATGGCGACATGGTTGCGAGGTACTCACGGCTAGGCAGGCAATCTCCTCCTGTTCCAAGGCAGTGGGCTCGCCGACAACCCTGTGCTGGTACATCTGCAGCAGACGCAGGTACAGTAGGTGCTCCTGACGGCTCAGGCTCGAGAAGCGGGGGCCCTTTTCCGGGGACTGCCCACTCGGTGAACCCCTGCGGATGAAGCGGTTCGCACGCGGGTTTTAGAGATGCCTGTTGCTTGGCATGACTACGGTGCCTGAAATGAGTCTCTGATTGCTGCATTTATCACGTCCTCCAATTACGGTCCCCCTATTTCCACCTGACGATGTTGTAGAAGTGTCGTGCTGTCGTCTGCCGCTATCCTGGCGGAGGTACGGGAGCGGAGATGAATCCGGCAGATGTCCGTTCTGCGGCAGGTCGCACTCTGCGGCAGGTCGCACTCACGGAAACTTTAACGGAACAGGTTCGGACACTGCAGTGACAGCGATCGCTCGGATTTGCTCGCCTCTTTTGCCAGGACATCTACGACCAACCGCCAGGATTAGTAATGAAAACGTCCGACGGCATAAAGCGTCTGCTCCTGCTGAGATAATTAGTTGCCATTTTGGGACTACTTACAGTGTACAGGATGCTAAATGCACCAGTCGAAGATGCAATCTAGGCATTGTAGCGTGACCAACTACGGTACTTCCCCATCTAACGTGGTGTCCCACCGAGAAACAGCAGGGCTCAGTCGAATGTAGTGAATCTGGCATTTGTACAGAAGTTTGTGACAGTGAAAGAAATCCAGTCTGTCCTACATCTTTAAGGCAAATAGTATTTGGACAGCCCTTCCAACACTCAACATAGGTAATATTAAAGGCTCTCAAACAGTCTACCTCTTGAAAGGGATGTGAAAAAAATGGTGCACAGTGATGTTGCATCCTTTTACAAATTCTCCCAAATCTGGCTCTTTTCAGGTCAAACTTTCTGCCAATCCTCACTCAAGAAGGTGAACTGAACTTCCCAGACAGTTCCAGCTTTTCTTTGTCGAGAGGAGCCCTGCTAAACATGCGGCAAACAAACTCGCACACACCGGTCCTTGTGAAGCGATTGGCCCTTGGTTTACTACGGTTGATAGAATGCCATTTCATCGAAGAGCGTTTTACAGAACGTTTTACAGAGAAAGCAGAGCCTCAGTTTAGAGAAACGCCATTTATCGAAAAGAGGACGCTATTTAAAAAAAGGCTTTCCTGCTTCGTGTGTGTATCACTGGTGCGCATTTTAACCCAAACCCCCGCTGCGCTCCCGCCGCGTTAACTCACCTGACTTATCCGTACACGCCGCTTCGCGGCGGTCGAATTTGCTAAAAGGAGGCTCATCACCATTTTCTCTAAACTGGGTTCCTCTATAAAGGAATTCGATAAACTGGGATCGGCAAAACGGCGTTTGCTAAAACGAGCTTCTCTGAACCGCATGCCTCCGATTGGCCTCCCGTAAAAGCAAAGAGGAAAACAAAATGTCAAGGAGATCAACTCGCGACTACTTTGCAAACCACGAACCTCGGGCGACCTCTTGCAGCAGGCAGAGGTCCCAGGCACTTCTTTTCCATCAGCTGAATAAATTGGTTGTAGTAGGTGGCCTCTTCCTCTGCATGCAGGAGCGAGTAGTGCCTGTAGTCCCAGGCACTGAACGGGAAACTCATGTTCCTGGAAGGAAATCATAGCAGACTTAAAGGGGCAGTGCGATATTATCCAATCGGAATGTTTTATCACTTTACATGAGCTTACTGGCACTGGTGGGATTCAAGTATATAATGCACGAAGCACGATTGACCAAGAAACTTCTTTGTAGCGGCGTACTTTCAAGAGTAAGAGCGAGCGTTTTCTTTCAACCTCTCCTTTGCAAAACTTGACACCGTGGCTCGGAGGTCGCACCGGGAATGGTCCTCCAAGTGACGACATTTGAGTGCGGCTCGTAGATTGGACCCAGGCATTGCGCGAGCACTCAATTTTGGGCTTGATGACAATAGCTCGGCAAGCATTGGTGAAGTGGCTCGTGTCCAATCGCTGCAATGACGACGACAGCTGAACCCTAACAATGTCTGGAACTCAGCGTATGCTCTGTGCTTTGGCCACCCAGTGCGGTGTGATAAACACTGGTGGCATGTAATCGGTTCCAGGTCATGTGGCTGCTTGTTCTGGCTGCGAGTTGGTGAGGGGAGTGAACGCCGCTATTTTTCTGTAATTTCCACCGAGAATACCATTGCGTGAGAAGGAAATCTAGCATGTTTCATAGCTTATAAATGTGAGGAATCCATTCTAAGCAGTATTTGCACAATCTACAAAAATCGTTGCACCGCTTCTTTCGGTCAAGGGCCCCACTTGCCCAGGCCCTGTCAGGTGTCACTCAACGATACATTAAAAGATAAGACAGTTTACCTACCAACAACTTTCCAAACAATTCTGTAGTTTGTTTCCCTTCATGTGCAAACAAAGCCAAAGCTACAAGCATGAGCATGTTGCCCTGAATGATGCTTGCACCGTATAAGTACACACGCTTGACACGGATGCTGAAAGCCCGGTGCTCGCTCTTGAAGCTTCTGTTACGCCCACACTTAATAGTAGAAGTTTTGAAAAGCACCGAAATGAAAACACAAGCAGTCTTGTAATCGCACATTGAAAATGGGCATATTAAAGCACCGAGCGCTTGTTTTTCATCAGCCAAAATCCCTGGTTAGAGTAAACTTATGTAGCCTATTCCCCAAAAAATGAGCGGACAAGAATGACTATCGTTTCTTCAGAATCGTCTTCAGCTTATTTTCGTCAGATGCAACTATCAAATGCCCAGAGTTGCCCACAAGAAACTATGCCCCAAATAGTTCCCAGTTTGCACATCATTTTTATGTTCTGTAGGAGGAGGCAATACTATACTTCGTTTCATCTTCACGATAGTCACCTCAACGGACACAAGCCATCCCAACCAATCTAGCGCTGTGAACACATCACGCGTCCATGCGTCCCGCATGTTGCTGCACCCTCTTGAAGGTCACGTGACACTGGACTGGCTTAGATGGCTCGTAGCGCCAGCTGCGGTTCACCATAAGGTGAAACGGAAGTATGTGTCAATTTCCAAAATATTTGTGAGAACAGAGAAGCTTGCCCCATTGGCAACAGTGGCCGTCCAACGTGTGATACAAAGAACAAGTCAATTTCATCAGGCTTTACGCGTGTGCCTCATCCAGAAATCTTTCTTTATTCATGCAACTATTGCAGTGAACCTAGACACAATCTTTGCACCCCAAGAGCTTCGTTCTTTCCTCCCTCGGAACGTTGTTTTTGTTACAAATTTTGTTTATGGAAGTTACAATGGCTTTCAACACCCAGCTCTTGTTTGAGGCAAACACAGTTAACGATTTTAAAATCTCGTTTCCATGAGTTACTCGAGAGGTTTCAGTGAGAGGACAGGTGAGCTGGTGTATATTTACCATTGTGTTGAATTACCCGATATTGGGGCGAGAAACCTGAGAAACTCCAAACCGTGGAAGAGAAAGAAAAAGGTGACAGGAGGACAAAATTTTCAACTCTGCTAAAAGTTTATTTGGGAAACCTCTCTTACATACACCCTCCCCTCAAGGTCGCCACCCTCCGCACACAAGTCAATCCGTTCACTCAGCTCAAACCCAAGCCAATTCCTGCTGTGACCCCAGAGCACTTCGGTCACTTGTCCCTCTTGCTCTGAACAAAGGTAGTTTGCAAAGTCTCATCAGCACTCCCACACAGGAACTTAGTGAGACAACTGGGACGCCCTCCACCTCGAAACATACAAGTCACTCACCTTCACTTTGACAAGTCCCTCTTTCTTTGAACAAAAACATTTAAATTAAAAAAAAAAAAAAACCTCACATTTTTTGGGAAGGCTTTGGATGCGTTACTGAGCTACAAAGACGCTTGGGCTTTATTGTAAAGTTCCCTTACCACTATTTTTATGCTCATTGAGTTCTTTCTGCACAACTTCGGTTTGCAACGACTGGATAGTACAATTATTGCATTCCTGGACATGCCTCAATACTTCCAAGTTGTCTCTGTAACCGTTTAGGAGGTGTTGGTGACACGGTGCAAACTTCCTTTGTTCAGAGGAGGGACACGTAGCAGGGCCAAAGAGTTCCGAGTTCGCAGCAGTGAGCAGTGACTGGCTTGGGTTTGAGCCGAGTGAATGGATTGACCTTTTATGTGCAAAGGGTGGCAACCTTCGGGACAGGATGTATGTTGGAGAGGTTTACTGAATAGACTTTTATCGTCCAGAACCTGGCGTCAACGTGCTTTTAAGCCTGGACGTCCTCTGGCAGTAGGGTGCGGAATTGACGCTTTAGGGCCCTCCTCCGTTGGGTCCAAAGCTCCAGGTAGCGGAGGTCGGGGTTGGGCCAGGTGGCGGGGACGCCGACGAACCCGGTGGCCGCCCCGAGAACACACTAAATGTCCTGGCGACTGAGTGCGTCCTGTCGTGCAGCAAGCTCGTTTAGGGTGTTCCTGTATTTCTGCCAATCAATTACTTTACAGATTGTTTGGGGAGGGATCTGCGGCACCTGCCGACGAGGATGGGCAGCTGGTGATCGCTTCCCCATGTGTCGGGTTGTGGGAGCGCGCGGAGTTCGAGGTGGGGGCTGACGATTGTGAGATCTGGCTTTGAGCAGAGGATTCCGGGTCGGGTAAAAGTGGGGGGTGCCGAGTAAGACACTGTTTAGGTCAAGTGTGCCAAGTTGTTCGAGCAGCTGCCTGCCCCCTCTGCTGTGATGTCATCCCCCAAATTTCGTTATGCGTATTAAAATCTCCCATTAGGATCAAGCGTCCCCGAGTTTGTGTTACTACTGCGACGAGGTTGTTCACGTTCCAGATTTTCTTAGGCCGAATGTAAACTGACGCGATGTTCATGTCCGCTGCCACGGTCGCCGTTAAGCCAGGAGGGGGACGAGGTCCAGACTTTCCCCTTTCCCAATGTTCCGAGCAGGAAGACGATCTTGGGGGTGCGGCCGCCACCTTTGCCATTGTCGGTGAGGGTGAAGGTTGTGGAGTTGGTTGAGGGGTCTCCCTACCGTCCCCTTTGTTTCCCACATTCACCATTACTGGAGCCGTGTTCTGTTTTTTATCAGTTTGACCCGTTGGCTCAGCTGTGGGGATCTCGGTAGGCTGCAGGGTTCGGCCTCCGCGGTCCTCTCTGGGGGCACGTGCCAGGGTCCACGTCCCGGATCCCGTCGCAGCAACAGACGAGAAACATCGGAAGGGTTTGTGTGCACCTTAATCTGGCTGAGGGAGAGGTGCCAGCCTGGGAAGGTCAGGGTCAGGTCGGGGTCAGGGTCAGGGCCCGGGTCCGGGTCCGGCGGGAGGGGGAAGGAGGGAGGGAAGGAGGGAGGGAGGGAGGAGGAGAGGAGGAGGAGGAGGAGGGGGGGGGGGGGCTTCGAATCTTTTATTCCTAGGCGGACTCGCGCTACACCCTCGAGGTGGGCCCGGACTGCAGAAGCAACGTCATTCGGATGAAGGGACGCCTAACGCTCCCCGGTGCCTCTGATCAGAGTTCCGGCACTTCGCGTCTCATAAAACGGCCGGTGGTAGAAAATAAATAAAAATATGTATGTTCCAAGTTTTCATTTTGTTTCTTACTATCACTTTTGGAATCAAACCGCGAACCACAGTCTAAGCAGTGTAAGCAAGCAGTGTAAGCTAAACTTGATGGTGAGCGGTTCAGTTTTCACGCGAACGCGAAATGGAGCACACGGCACCTTCATTAGAACATCGTCGAACTTGTTTACATGCTCTTTAACTTCCTTCTGCTGTTTCCGCTACGCACTAAAGCTTTCCCGCGGTCGGCTAACTTACGTGAAGGGTGACAGGAAAAGTGTAGCGCTCAGAAACCGGTGATTTCGTTGATCCGTCTGATGATAATCTCTTTGCAGCGTTCACGAAACACACACACATCAAGATCAAGCATAGGGCATAGGTTTCAAGCGGTTCAAAGCTGGTTCAAGTTTGCATTGGCTCTGTTCGCTTCATCAGATCAACCAAACTTGAGACGTCACAGTTATAATCACGTGGATGTTATCACGTGATCCCCATCACTCACATGGGCTGTGTTCCAAAGTTCCAAATAGGTGTCGCGAACCGGCCGAGGTTCGAGTTCGACCAGGTTCGACTTTTTCGAACTTTTGAGTGGAAAATTCGACGAACCTTGTATTGAGGTTCGACTCGTGTGCGCATGCGCGACAGGCTGGCCAGTTGGCTTCGGATTGGATGGTGATGGCTAAGGGATGAATTAAGGGCAGCGTTGATTGGTTATTTCAGTTAATACAGTACTAACAATTAAGTTATTAACTTCTTCAGTGATAAGAATTGGTTTCTTTTAATTGCAACTGTTTATAAAATAAAATAACCATTTTCATAAAAAAAGAGTTCGCCAAACTTTGACATGCTTGTATCAAGGTCTGGCCACACTGTCCACAAAGTCGAACCGGTCGAATCTGGTGAAAAGTTCGAAGGTTCGTCAAACCCACTGATCTCAATGACAATTGCTGGATCGCGTTTGCCCGCTCCGCGAATGCGGTCACTGGCGGCCATCTTTAGGTAGAGTTATATCACCTCTAGCCAAGATGCAGCTGCTGCAGCCGCTTAGGCAGCCGCCATCATCCATCCATGTCAGATGGCGTTTTGGCAGTTGTGGTGGCAGGCTGCCATCAAAATAGCGTGGGTGATATTCCGTGATTGATTGAAATTGTTTGACGAAACATGCTTTTGAAACCCGGCGTGAACGGTAGCCCGGTCTTTGAGGACCCGGTAAAAGTTTCACGAAATCGCACAGCACCGGGGAAAAGCAGCACGCGTAAGCAGCCGACGCCTGCAGCCGCTGCTTACGCGGACTGAGCGTCACAAGTCCCTCATGGCTACCACGTGCTGCTGCTTTGTGGCAACAGTTACCGCCGGACCTCACACGACTTCCCCCCTGAAGACGACAATATCTTGTCCCTGGTAAAGGCTGCCGCAGCGCCTGCACTAGCCTTCAACTTGAACTTTATAACCTTGCGCATGTGTGCGCAGTTCCTGGAGTCCCCAGGTTGGGTTGCAAGCCTCCCCGGCATGGGCAGCTATGCCTTTTTGCACCCCCAGCATGCGCAGGGATACCCTATCCATTCAATGCGAATAAAGTATTATTATTATTATTATTATCGAAGCATCAAATGGATAGGTATCCCAGGCATGCTGGGGAAAAAAGACATAGCTGCCCATGCCGGGGACGCTTGCAACCCAACCTGGGAACTCCAGGAACTGCGCACACATGCGCAAGGTTATAAAGTTCAAGTTGAAGGCAAGTGCAGGCGCTGGGCAGCCTTTACCAGGGACAAGATATTGTCGTATTCAGGGGAAAATCGTGTGAGATCCGGCGGTAACTGTTGCCACAAAGCAGCAACACGTGGTAGCCATGAGGACTTGTGACGCTCAATCCGCGTAAGCAGCGACGCAGCAGCGCTACTTTACCGGTGCTGACGCAGGCCCTCAAAGACCAAGCTACCGTTCACGCCGGGTTTCAAAACTTCTGTTTCGTCAAACAATTTCAATCAATCACAGAATATCACCCACGCTATTGCGATGGCAGGCCTGCCACCACAACTGCCAAAACGCCATCTGACATGGATAGATGATGGCGGCTGTTAAGCGGCTGCAGCAGCTGCATCTTGGCTAGAGGTGATATAACTCTACCCAAAAATGGCCTGCGGGACCGCATGCGCGGAGCGGGCAGACGGACGCGATCCAGCAATTGTCATTGAGATCAGCGGGTTCGACGAACCTTCGAACTTTTCAACAGATTCGACCAGTTCGACTTTATGGACACGGTGGCCAGACCTTAATACAAGCATGTCAAAGTTTGGCGAACTCTTATTTTTATGAAAATGGTAAATTTATTTTAGAAACAGTTGCAGTAAAGAAGCCCATTCGCTGAAGAGTATTGAGAATAACCAATCAACACTGCCCTTAATTCATCCCTTAATACATCGCCATCCGAAACCAAATAAGCGCGCAGTCGAACCTCAAAAGGTTCGTCGAATTTTCCACTAAAAGTTCGAAAAAGTCGAACCTGGTCGAACTCGAACCTCGACCCGTGCGCGACACCTCATTTGGAACCATTTGGAACACAGCCCATGTGAGTGATGGGGATCGCGTGATAACATCCACGTGATTATAACTGTGACGTCTCAAGTTTGGTTGATCTGATGAAGCGAACAGAGCCAATGCAAACTTGAACCAGCTTTGAACCGCTGAAACCTATGCAACCTATGCTTGATCTTGATGTGTGTGCTTCGTGAACGCTGCAAAGAGATTATCATCAGACGGATCAACGAAATCACCGGTTTCTGAGCGCTACACTTTTCCTGTCACCCTTCACGTAGTTAGCCGACCGCGGGAAAGCTTTAGTGCGTAGCGAAACAGCAGAAGGAAGTTAAAGAGCATGTAAACAAGTTCGACGATGTTCTAATGAAGGTGCCGTGTGCTCCATTTCGCGTTCGCGTGAAAACTGAACCGCTCACCATCAAGTTTAGCTTACACTGCCTGCTGCTTACTACCGGCTAAGCTGTGGTTCGCGGTTTGATTCCAAAAGTGATAGTAAGAAACAAAATGAAAACTTGGAACATACATAGTTTTTATTTATTTTCTACCACCGGCCGCGTGTATGAGACGCGAAGTGCTGGAACTCTGATCAGAGGCACCGGGGAGCGTTAGGCGTCCCTTCATCCGAATGTACGTTGCTTCTGCAGTCCGGGCCCACTCGAGGGTGTAGCGCGAGTCCGCCCAGGAATAAAGATTCGAGCCCCCCCTCCTCCTCCCTCCCTCCCTCCCTCCCTCCCCTCCTTCCCTCCCTCCTTCTCCGCCGGACCTGGACCCGGGCCCTGACCTGACCCTGACCCTGACCCTGACCTTCCCAGGCTGCACCCTCTCCCTCAGCCAGATTAAAGGTGCACACAAACCCTTCCGATGGTTTCTGCGTCTCTTGCTGCGGCGGGATCCGGACGTGGACCCTGGCACGTGCCCCCAGAGAGGACCGCGGAGCTCGAACTCCTGCAGCCTACCGAGATCCCCACAGCTAAGCCAACGGGTCAAACTGATAAAAACAGAACACGGTTCCAGTAATGGTGAATGTGGGAAACAAAGGGGACGGTAGGGAGACCCCTCAACCAACTCCACAACCTTCACCCTCACCGACAATGGCAAAGGTGGCGGCCGCACCCCCAAGATCTGCCTTCCCGATAGCATTGGGAAAGGGGAAAATCTGGACCTCGTCCCCCTCCTGGCTTAACGGCGACCTTGGCAGCGGACATGAACATCGCGTCAGTTTACATTCGGCCTGAGAAAATCTGAACGTGAACAACCTCGTCGCAGTAGTAACACAAACTCGGGGACACTTGATCCTAATGGGAGATTTTAATACGCCTAACGAAATTTGGGGGGATGACATCACAGCTGAGGGGGCAGGCAGCTGCTCGAACAACTTGGCACACTTGACCTAAACAGTGTCTTGCTCCGGCACCCCCACTTTTACCCGACCCGGAATCCTCTGCTCAAAGCCAGATCTCCTGTCCCGTCAGCCCTCACCTCGAACTCCGCGCGCTCCCGCAACCCGACACATGGGAAAGCGATCACCAGCTGCCCATCCTCGTCGGCGCAGGTGCGACCCAGGGATCCCCTCCCAAAAAGTCTGTAAGTAATTGATTGGCAGAAATACAGGAACACCTCAAAACGAGCTTGCTGCACGGACAGGACGCACTCAGTCCTGGCCAGTGACATGCAGTGAGCTCGGGGCGGCCACCGAGTTCGTCGTGCGTCCCCGCCACCTGGCCCAACCCCGACCCCCGCTTACCTGGAGCTTTGGACCCAACGGAGGAGTGAGCCCTAAAGTGTCAATTCCGCACCCTGTCAGCCAGAGGACGTCCAGGCTTAAAAGCGCGTTGACGCCAGGTTCTGGACCATAAAAGTCTGTTCAGGCAACCTCTCCAACATGCATCCTGCCCGAGAGCTGCCACCCCTTTGCACATAAAAGGTCAATCCATTCACTCGGCTCAAACCCAAGCCAGTCACTGCTCACTGCTGCGAACTCGGAACTCTTTGGCCCTGCTACGTGTCCTCCTCCTCTGAACAAAGGAAGTTTGCACCGTGTCACCAACACCCTCCTAAACGGTTACAGAGACAACTTGGAAGCATTGAGGCATGCTCCAGGAATGCAAGAATTGTACGATCCAGTCGTTGCAAACCGAGTTGTGCAGAAAGAACTCAATGACATGAAAATAGTGAGTAGGTGAACTTTACATGTGCTTTCCAAGCGTCTTTGTAGCCCAGTAACGCATCCAAAGTGCCTTCCCAAAAATTTAAGCAGGTTTTTTTTTTTTTTAATTTAAATGCTTTTGTCTCAAAGAAAAGAGGGACTTGTCAAAGTGAAGGTGAGTGACTTGTGGTGTTTCGAGGTGTGAGGGCGTCCCAGTTGTCTCATCTAAGTTCCTCTGTGGGAGCGCTGAGTGACATCTTCTGCAAACTGCACTTGGTCTCGGGCAAGAGGGACTAAGTGACCCGAAGTGCTCTGGGGCCACAGCAGGCATTGGCTTGGGTTTGAGCTGAGTGAACGGATTGACTTGTGTGCGGAGGGGGTGGCGACCTTGTGGGAGGGTGTATGTAAGAGAGGTTTCCCAAATAAACTTTTAGCAGAGTTGAAAATTTTGTCCTCCTGTCACCTTTTCTCATTCCACGGTTTGGAGTTTCTCAGGTTTCTCTGCCCCAATATCGGGTAATTCAACACAATGGTAAATATACACCAGCTCCACCTGTCCTCTCACTGAAACCTCTCGAGTAACTCATGGAAGCGAGCTTTTAAAATCGTTAACTGTGTTTGCCTCAAACAAGAGCTGGGTGTTGAGAAGCCATTGTAACTTCCATAGACAAAATTTGTAATAAAAACCGTCCGAGGGAGGAAAGAACGGTTCTTGGGGTGCAAAGATCGTGTCTAGGTTCACTGCAATAGTTGCATCAATTAAGAAGATTTCTGGATGAGGCACACGCACGTAAAGCCCGATGAAATTGGACTTGTTCTTTGTACTCACGTTGGACGGCCACTATTGCCAGTAGGGCAGGCTTCTCTGGTCTTCACAACAAATTTTGAAATTGACACATACTCCCGTTTCACCTTATGGTGAACCGCAGCTAGCTTCTGAGCTCATCTAAGCCAGTCCAGTGTCACGTGACTTTCAAGAGGGTGCAGCACATGGACGCATGGACGCGTGATGTGCTCACAGCGCTGGATCGGTTGGGATGGCTTGTGTCCGTCGAGGTCCTCTCGTAGAGATGAAGCAGGAGCATAGTATGTGCCTCTCCTCCTACAGAGTCAGAAAACCGATGCGCAAATCTGGGAACTATTCGGGGCATAGTTTCTTGTGGGCAGCTCTGGGCATTTGATGGTCGCATCTGGCGCCAATAAGCTGAAGACGATTCTGAAGAACACGATAGTCATTACTTGTCCGCTCATTTTTTGGGATAGGCTATATAAATTGATTCTAACAGGATTTGGCCAGTGGCAAATCCAAGGGGGGGGCGACGGGCGCCGCCCCCCAACGAAGTCGACCTCCCTTCTCGGAGGGCAATTTGACAGGGGTGGACCCGCCGGTGCACAGAAGAATGGGTCCGCCCCCCCAAACTGAGTTCTGGATCCGCCCCTGATTTTGGCTGATGACAAACAAGCGCTCGCGTGCATTTAATATGCCCATTTTCAATGCGCGATTACAAGACTGCTTGTGCTCTTCATTTCGGTGCTTTGCAGCTTCTACTACTCTCTGGCTACTTTAAGTGTGGGCGTAACAGAAGCTTCAAGGAGCGAGCACCGGAGCTTTCAGCATCCGTGTCAAGCGTGTGCCCTTATACGGTGCAAGCATCGTTCAGGGCAACGTGCTCATGCTTGGGAGCTTGGGCACTTGTTGCACATGAAGAGAGCAAACTACAGAATTGTTTGGAAAGTTGTTGGTAGGTAAGCCGTCTTATCCTGTGATGTATCGTTGAGTGACACCTGACAGGGCCTGGGCAAGTGGGGCCCTTGACTGAAAGAAGCGGTGCAATGATTTTGTAGATTGTGCAAATCTTTGCTTAGAATGGATTCCTCACGTTTATAAGCTATGGCACATGCTAGAATTCCTCCTCTTGCGCAATGGTATTCTCGGAGGAAATTAAGAAAGACAGCGGCGTTCACTCCCCTCACCAACTCACGCAGCCAGAACAAGCGGCCACATGACCTGGAGCCGATCACATGCCGCCAGTGTTTATCACAGCCACGCGCTGGGTGGCCAAAGCACAGGGCATACGCCGAGTTCCAGACATTGTTAGGGTTCGGCTGTCGTGTGTCATTGCAGTGATTGGACACGAGCCACTTCACGCAATGCTTGCCGAGCTACTGTCACGAGCCCAAAATTGAGTGCTCGCGCAATGCCTGGGTCCAATCTACGAGCCGCACTCAAATGTCGTCACTTGGAGGACCATTCCCGCTGTGACCTCCGAGCCACGGTGTCAAGTTTTGCGAAGGAGAGGTTGAAAGAAAACGCTCGCTCTTACTCTTGAAAGTACGCCGCTACAAAGAGTTTCTTGGTCAGTCGTGCTTCGTGCAGTTATATACTTGGATCCACACCAGTGCCAGTAAGCTCGTGTAAAGTGATAAAACATTCCGACTGGATATTGTCGCACTGCCCCTTTAAGTCTGCCATGATTTCCTTCCAGGAACATGAGTTTCCCGTTCAGTGCCTGGGACTGCAGGCACTACTCGCTCCTGCATGCAGAGGAAGAGGCCACCTACTACAACCAATTTATTCAGCTGATGGAAAAGAAGTGCCTGGGACCTCTGCCTGCTGCAAGAGGTCGCCGAAGGTTCGTGGCTCGCGAAGTCGTCGCAGAGAGAACTCAGTCGCGAGTCGATCTCCTTGCCATTTTGTTTTCCTCTTTGCTTTTACGGGAGGCCAATCGAGGCATGCGGTTCAGAGAAGCCGTTTAGCAACGCCGATTTGCCGATCCCAGTTTATCGAATTCCTTTGCAAGGAACCCAGTTTAGAGAAAATGGTGATGAGCCTCCTTTTAGCAATTCGACCGCCGCGAAGCGGCGTGTACGGATAAGTCAGGTTGAGTTAACGCGGCGGGAGCGCAGCGGGAGGTTTGGGTTAAAATGCGCACCAGTGACACACACGAAGCAGGAAAGCCTTTTTTAAATAGCGTCCTCTTTTCGATAGTGGCGTTTCTCTAAACTGAGGCTCTGCTTTCTCTGTAAGGAACGCTCTTCGATGAAATGGCATTCATCAACCGTAGTAAACCAAGGGCCAATCGCTCACAAGGACCGGTGTGTGCGGGTTTGTTTGCCATGTTTAGCAGGGCTCTCTCGACAAAGAAAAGCTGGAACTGTCTGGGAAGTTCAGTTCACCTTCTTGAGTGAGGATTGGCAGAAAGTTTGACCTGAAACAGAGCCAGATTTGGGAGAATTTGTAAAAGGATGCAACATCACTGTGCACCATTTTTTTTACATCCCTTTCAAGAGGTAGACTGTTTTGAGAGCCTTTAATATTACCTATGTTGAGTGTTGGAAGGGCTGTCCAAATACTATTTGCCTTAAAGATGTAGGACAGACTAGATTTCTTTCACTGTCACAAACTTCTGTACAAATGCCAGATTCACTACATTCGACGAGCCCTGCTGTTTCTCGGTGGGACACCACGTTAGATGGGGAAGTACCGTAGTTGGTCACGCTACAATGCCTAGATTGCATCTTCGACTGGTGCATTTAGCATCCTGTACACTGTAAGTAGTCCCAAAATGGCAACTAATTATCTCAGCAGGGAGCAGACGCTTTATGCCGTCTGACGTTTTCGTTACTAATCCTGGCGGTTGGTCGTAGATGTCCTGGCAAAAGAGGCGAGCAAATCCGATCGATCGCTGTCACTGCAGTGTCCGAACCTGTTCCGTTAAAGTTTCCGTGAAATGCGACTGCAGAGTGCGACCTGCCCAGAACGGACATCTGCCGGATTCATCTCCGCTCCTGTGCCTCCGCCAGGATAGCGGCAGACGACAGCACGACACTTCTACAACATCGTCAGGTAGAAATAGGAGGGACCGTAATTGGAGGACGTGATAAATGCAGCAATCAGAGACTCGTTTCAGGCACCGTAGTCATGCCAAGCAACAGGCATCTCTAAAACCCGCGTGCGAGCTCGCTTCATCCGCAGGGGTTCACCGAGTGGGCAGTCCCCGGAAAAGGGCCCCCGCTTCTCGAGCCTGAGCCGTCAGGAGCACCTGCTGTACCTGCGTCTGCTGCAGATGTACCAGCACAGGGTTGTCGGCGAGCCCACTGCCTTGGAACAAGGAGGAGATTGCCTGCCTAGCCGTGAGTACCTCGCAACCATGTCGCCATGCTTGTTCTGTAGCCTGCGGGGTCTACTGGGTAAGGCTGGGTTGAGAGCCAATGAGCAAGATATGCTTCGGAGTACCTCGGCCATCTTTGGTGCTTAAAACTGAAACTAAAAACAAAATGGGACATACGCGCTTATTGTCTCAAACTTAGCTAAACGATTTATTTCATAAACACGCTTTTTAGTTCTCATTGATACAAATGGCAAAGAGGTTTTACTATGTATAATAGAAAGGTTTGTGAAATAAATAGTTTGCCAAGTTTGAGATGGTGCGCGTGTGTGGTATTTTTTTCCTCGAGTCTTATTTTTGCCACGTCTCGGCTCAAAGTATGGAAATGACTCACGGGCTCGTTTGCATTTTCACACTTTCGTCGTCGGCCATCTTGTCGCTCAAAATCATTGTTCCCAGTTTTCCAAAGCTTTATCTCGAATGGTGCGAAACAGTTTTCCGCCCTCTAGAAATGTTAAAACAGTCCGTGACGAAGGACAAAATGCCACTGCCCAAGCTTCGTGACACTTTGTCCAAGGCTCCAAAAGTTCCATTTTTTCACCGATAAGGCACGTTCACTCCTGCGACTTGCAGCAGTCGCGCTACCGGCTAGCAACGTGCAACAAGTTACCACTGACGTCCACACTGCGGGCAATAGGCGGGTCGCTTCCTCGAAGCTCTTGGGAGCCGCCGTCAATTCCATCCTTCCCGCCACAGCTTAGGTTCGCGTTTTGCTGCTTTCTCGTATTCGTTGTCGCACCGCTACACATGCTTCGTTTTTTTCCATACGAGAAAGACTCGTTATATTGACCTAGGTTCTTTGGAACTGTACAATGCAAGCACAATCGCTACATCTGTGTGCACTCACTCGAGCATCCGTGTTACAGTGGTCCAGCTAAAAGTGGCACGGATTTGCTGCAGGGGCCGAGTCCTTTTTCAGGCACTCATTCAAATTAGGGTGCTGCTGGGTGTAAAGAAATCTAAGGCGCCGCTGATTGGCTCAGCGTTCGGTAGCTTGGCGACCTGTTTGAAAAATCAGTCTCGAAGCGACTTCTCTGAACCAATCACTTTTGCGACAAAAAGCTGCTGCGCGACCGCTGCAACTCGCAAGTATGAATTCGCCTTAACTGTGACCAATTGCTCTGGCTCTGCCCTTGGCAGAAATATAGTGCTATCTACAAGACAGTCAGGCGGTGCAGTGTCAATAGTCCAGCTCTTCAGTGGCTCTAGGCCAGGCATTTCCCGGAGTCTATGTTGTTTCTCTTTTCCCAAGTTCCGCCTACTTCTCAAGTTCAGGCACAGTTCAGGCGTAGGTTTCGTTTTGCTATTTTATTATTCTATTATTCTTACATAATTACATATGTAAAACAGTTTATTCGAGAAAGCAACACTGTCTCGAAGGACACAGCTAAAGGCAGTAGATGCCTGACGAGGCCCAGAATGCCCTCACACGTCATGATAGTCATGTTCTGACTTCATGTTTCTGGGCTGACTGCACGTTTATACATTTGTTTCTAGGTTAGGTGGCACAAACTACTGCCCGTTACGGAGAGCTTAGCCACCACCATCCACTTATCCATATCATCTATCCATTCATCCATCCATCCATCCATCCATCCATCCATCCATCCATCCACCCGTCCATCCATCCATCCATCCACCCATCTGTTTTATCTCTGCGCAGGATTTGCACAAGCGGGTTGTCGAAGAGCAGAAGGAGTTTGCGGCCTCGTTCAAAGACCTGCCTGACGTCCGGGAGAGCTACGGCATCATCCATCCGGACGCGCTGCGCTTCGCCAAGGTTGGTGCGCGCTCTTTTCATTCCTACCATCGCATTGATCATTCCGATGCCCTTACACTTTTGATTTTTGGGGAGCACTGTCCAGATGCATTTGGAGATTGTGTCTTATTTTCATGCACTAAATATGTTATGAGCTACAGCTACAAGCAGTCTATTCAGTGTCAGACCCTCAGAATAAACTGGCAAAACTCCCAAGATTTTGCATTTGTCCCGAGAGCGATCACACGGGCTCGTGCCGCGTGTGCAGGAGTGTCTGCGCCAAGACTTGGAGCGCCTGCTGCACTACCCGAGCCACTTCGAGCCACACTCTGAGCTACCCCTGGACCGCCTGAACGAGAGCCTACCCCGACTCCTCGCGACGCCTCTGCAGTTGGTAAGTGGAAGTGGAACGACCATGCCCCAAACCCTTCTGACGTGTACAATGGCACCGGAACGACACGTTTAAAAAAAAAGTTCGCCGCCTCCTTGGCGTTCCTTCAAAGGCGTTCCAAGTTCGCAACATTTTCTGGGTCGTCTTTGCCCTCCTGCTTTTGCGTAGACAGCAAGGGCTTATTGCGGGGGATTTGGCGAATTGTACACGAACCTGCGTCGTGACGAGTTCGCTATACTTTGGCGTGTCATGCCAAACGAATGCACGCCTAGCATGTTGTCGGCATTTTTCTTTTCGTCCCATCACTCTTTTTCACTTTCTTTCGGGACCATTGATGTTCGGTGCTTACGAGTTCCATCTGCATCCGCCTGCCTTTGTGCCCCGTGGCTGTCACCGACTGCCGACACCACCGTATAAACACAGTGCCGAAGGAGACGAACGGCCATCTTTGGTCAAGGCTACTGATGTCGCTTCCCATCGCCTCCAGGGGCGTCGTCCGCGTCCTCCAGCTCTCTGCACTAGATGAAGACTGTCTCTAATGGGAGATATGACTTACGTTGGCGTGCTGGTCCCGAAGGTTCCTGTGCGATGGCACGAGGTAAGCCGGGCGTGCACTCCAAGCATCGGGGTGAGTTCACCTGGAAGGAATGGTTTGGGACTTTCTTCAAAAGTTCTCCTCCCAATTTTTCTTTTTTCTTTGTTTGAAATTTTGAAAAGCATTTCTTTTAGGTGTCTGGGTAGGACATGTACCTCACAAAATGAACTTTCCTCGGAAAAAAATAAAAGAAAAACAAACTTTAGTGCAGTATCTTTGTCACAGGACCCAACTGAGCACTTCGGAAACGTGGTCCTATTTCGGGGTCAACGTCTCAAAACAGGTTCGGAATCACTCCTCAGAGCCCTGGTCCAATTACGGCATATTCAGAACAGAATTAACACACATTTGTAGCCAAGTTAGGTATTGTGAGCTAAGGGGCGCAAGCTTCAGTCTTATTGTAAAAATTTGTTATATTTATTGATCTATGATCTCCGATGCCCATTGCGTCTGTGCAGTGGCGTGCCATTCTGCAGCTTCTACTAAAGTCGAACACCTTTATAACAAAGTCCGTGGGGACCGACTGGATTTTTGGTAGTAGAGGTAACATCTTTGTAGTAGTTGAGCAC
>JAZHYW010042616.1:0-29532 GCA_037355805.1 Ixodes ricinus | reverse complement strand
GATTCTGTCGCAGGGGCCTGGGGTGGCGCTGCCAGTCACAGCGGGGCCATGAGGCCGGTCAGGCAGTGTTTCGCGATAGGCTGGCTTGGGGCGCGTCGGCGTGACTTTTCTTCTTGTTTTGCGTCGTGTGAAGCGATGCAATATTCTGTGGCTGCTAGCTGTGCCGAGAAGACAAAAATGCTCACAACGATTTCAAATACGGCGAAGAAAAAGACGTAGCAGTGGTGTTTTGGGCCGGGGTGCAACGTGCGCTACAGCACACGCAAAGAGATACACTCCTTGTTTCGGCGTCGAGCGACGCCTCTCTGTTCACGGAAGGGATCGTCTGATTCAAAGAAAAAAAAATGATCGAAAAAAAAATAAAAAAAGAAGGAAGCTAGAAAGAAAGGGCGACCTTAGTGTCGTGTCAGAGAAAACAATATTTCTCCAAGTGGGATTGCATCTTCAATAAAGACAGTAGTTGAAGTTGCTCTATTTATCTTGCCAGTCTTGGTGTTTATTTTTATATGATGCATGCTCACGAGATGAAATCAATTCAGACATTTCCTGGTCTATCCGCTTTGGCTGAGAATGCAAAAGTAAAAAAAAAGTTCGGTTTCCTCAATCCATGCTACACAAAGAGAGGCATCAACACCAGAACAAGAACGAGGCCTTTAAAGCTCAGCAAAACGTATAGCTGCCGAGAACATAATTAAAAGAGCTTTGTCACTAAACTTGAGAGGAAAGCATCGCATATCATATGATAATAAAACTTCGCTTTCTTAATGCTGGTTCGTAAGGTGAGATAGACAATTATTCTTCTATAACAACAAAACGAATAAATAAATAAATAAACAATCGAGGCAATGTACGTAACTGACCGCTCCCAATTGCCCTTTGAATATAAGCGTCTGCCGCTCGCGCAAGTCACGCTTTTTCACGGGGGTGTGAGATAGGATGGAACCTATTCTTTCTCACAACCGAGCAGACAAACACAAGCGAAGAATGCGACCATTTCCACGCCCAATAGAGCATCTCTGCTGCGACCGCCAGGCCTTTGTCAGCCCGTCGGATGGCCGCGCTCTGCCCCGCAGCGCCCTCACCGGCGTGCTTCGGAACCTATTCAGCACTACCGGCGCCTTTGAAGTGCTTCAAAACAGGCTTCAAAGGCTTCGGTAGTGCGGTATGCGGAACACGGTAACGGTTCGCTAAAAGTCCCCAATGTCTGCTATCTACGGAGCCTAGGTATTCAGCAAATTACGAAGCGCCCAAAGCTTGGTTTGACTCAATAGCGCGTTCTGCGCAGAGACGGTGGGGCAGCGAGACGTGACTTTGTGTTGCTATCCAGGTTGCGATTTCGAGCCAAGCTACGCCATGATTCACTCTAAGTGCTCTCTGTGAAATATAAGCCCTCACGCGTTTTTTTTACATCATTTTTTATGTGGGGATATCATAAGTATGTATATAGATTTGCAGAAAGAAATCTGCTAACGTTTTTTTATTTAGCGTTTCTAGACAGATTGATCAATATCTGGGCAGCAGGAGCAAGTCCTTATAATGAGCGAAACGTTGAAAAAGAAGTTTAGTGAAATTGTGAATTAACAAAAACAACCATAGGATGAAATTCGTACACAAAAAGTTCAGTAACACGTGACTAATAAAAAAAAAAGTTTTCTTCGTATTTCTTGTTTTCAGAAACTAACGCGCTGAAGTGTAAATCTAAACAGACAACTTCCGTTCTAATTCAATTACGACAGAAACCAGGAAGTATTTGAAAATATTGAATACTCGTTGCTGGGCTCGCAATATTCATCGCATAAGGTATGTTTAATAAGGGCTTTCGCGGGGGAAGTTGAATAACTTACGCAGCCGAGAGGGAAATTCGCTTCGCAGATTAATTATGACTCGCTTTATGGGGTTGTGGGAACTTGGGATTAATAACTTAAGGCCGGTTCACATTTGCCTTTGAGTGTGCTCGAGCGTTCTACGTTCCTTTATACCAACGTTGTTTCTTCAGTCTAGTTTACGTAGTTCCAGGGCTTCAGGATAGATAGCGCATTACTGTAACGCTACATACTGTTACATACTGTAACGCTACTTGAAGTTCTGCTGAATGTGCTCGTGCGCATAATAATAAAGCGGTAAATTTGGTTGCCCAGAGTTAGGTTTTTTTATGTGAGGCCTGTTTTAGTCGGAGTCCATTACAATGTTTTCAATTCCTAGCACGTCTAGTATCTCTAATTAGGTGTTTCATTGGTCACCTCTTTAGGAGCTGGAGTTCAATATTGAAATTAGTAATTTTCGCTATCGGCCTCTAACGAAAGCTTAAGAACTGCAGGGCGTGGTCAGCCCCAGACATCTCATTATCGCTCAGCGGCCAATAAGATTTCTGCATAAGCCGATAAGAACGCCAAGGAACCAATCAGAACGCAAGAAACGTGAACAGAACGATTCACTCTTTGCGTTTTCTAGGCTGCAGGTCCTTGACCACAGAATCAACAAGCGCGTGTACATTTGTTCGCACGTTGTCTGGAGGGACCGTTCTGGGAAAGAAGACAAATTGGTCACGAGGAATGCCGCTCCGTAGTTCGCTAAGCGCCACTGTAATCACCGAGACGCGTAGCGCCGATTCGAAACTCAGCTCATCGTACAAAACCCTCTTAAAGAAATCCCTGCGAGTCTACTTACCTGCAAAACACTCAAAGAGCCAATCTCTGCGATCTACGGAACCAGCTCAGCGAACGACGAGGCGGGACATCTGTTTAGACCTCAAAATTAAGTCTGCGCTATGGCATTACGCAATGCAAGCATGACGCTTTGCGTTGCGCTGTGCCACAGCGCAGACTTAATTTTTAGGTGTAAACGAATGTTCCGCCTCATCATTCGCTGAGCTGATTTCGTAGATCGCAGAGATTGTCTTTTTGAGTGTTTTGGCGGGTAAGTGGAGGCGCAGGCATTTCTTAAGAGTGCAGGGCCCGGGAGCAGCGTAGCTGGGTGAGGTCCTGTGTCACTCGGTACCAGGTCACCAATATGAAGAGGCTTGTTTCCCCTGATAACGTTTCATTTATATATTTACAAATTAATAACAGCACTGTTCGAAGACATCTGGCGTCGATACTGCTCCGTAGCTCGCGCGCCTCTCGTGACCCCTTTGTCGTCTCCATTAGAATTGTCAGTACAAGTCTTTCGGAAGCGCAAGTACAGTGAAAGTGAAATTGCAACTGTGTCTAATCGACCGAAAACTATAATGGGTGTTCATGCCGCGTCTGTTGTTGACATACTCTGAGCGAGCATAAAGTCTTGCTAATTCTGTCAAAAAAAAGAAGAAAAAAAGAGCATAAGACCAAAGTAATTAGGTTTCGACAAGCTTGAGCCCTTAACCGAGACAGCCAACAAAAACAAAGTGGTAGCAAATACATGCTCCGTTGGATTCAAGACGACGGCAAACTAATGGTAGTAATAAAAGCGAACAAAACGAAACCAACATGCGTGCACTCCACACCGCATTCTTGCAAAGCTTAGTGTTTTCCATCCGCGTCGGCACTCGATTCGGCATCTGTTTTTTCCTTCGTACGAACCAGATGCAAGGAAATTACCCACGACGGCAACCAAAGTCAGCGAGAACGAATCACGTAGAAAACAATGTTGAAAACCCCGGGAAAAAAGTAGCGATATAAGAAAGAAGTAAAAAAGATCTTGCAAAACTGCGAAGTCTAAACGTTCGTAATTTATGTTCTATAGTGGTCGCGCCGCAGCTTTCGCAAATTGAGCATGGGGAAAGGCACCCCTAAAAAAGTTGAAAAAGAAGAATCATTCATTTTCCGAGCTGGTTGTTTTAAGTGCGGGTCATTTAGGCGAATGTCTTTGCTTTTTTAATCTCGAGAGCAAAGTAGGCACCATGTCATCCGGCTTCGTCTGGCGAAGCATACCTCCTAACGCGACATTAAGCGTAACGACCACTTTCTCGAAAGGAAACGGGAGGAATTGATAAGCCTGATGTTTGTACTTCCAACCTGATCCCAGTTCCTTTGAAGTTCAGAATCGATTCTTGCTCTTTGTTCAGTCGCCGCCCTAGATCTCTGCAATTTCTTTCTTTTACTTGGATTGCGTCATGTGGGAACGGCAGGGCGGATTGTTGCTGCCGTAACCATTAAAACAGGCTTTGCGGAACGACATGAATCGCTCCGATTAGAAGTTTGAGGCGTTAGTGATTTCTTGCGTGTCGTCTGAAGTAATGTCCGAGTTTTTAGGGAGGCTCTTTCTCTAATGTTTAGAAACACAAAAGGCGTTGTTAACTTAACGACACACATTTTTACGTTGTTAAGACCCATTCGTATAGGAACGTTTGCTCATGTTTCCTCACGTTACGTTAAGCTCACCGGGACATCCGCGCTTTAATTGCCGCGAGCAAGGCTATTTCTTGAATTGGCTGCCAGACATCATAAGAAGTTCTGATGCCACGGTAACGCATGACATAAGCAGAGGTAAGCTTCCGTAACATAACGCAACGTAAGCAAATGGTGCTTTGTGAACCTGCCTTTATTCTGCGTTCGTAGATTCATGCGCGAGTTGAAAATAATAAAAAAAGATGGAAATGCATGTGGTCAAGTAGAGATCTAACTTAATACATAAAAATAGCCTCACAAACGCCATCCATTGCGACAATGTTCCTTCTTGCTGCTTTAATAAGTAGTAGCTGCAGCAGAAAGTATGAATTTATACGTGTCAGATAGTTCCGGTGAATAAAAAATTAGGTAGAAAATAAGATTATAATTTTGAGCCATTAGTGTTTTTTGTTATAACAAGGAGCATGGAGCTCGAAAGCTATCCTTGCTATTCCTGGAATTCAAAACTACCCCAAAGCCTTAACGCTGCGTTAATTAACATTAACAAAAATATCCGCACGTTATTCCGGTTTTAAAATCAACTAAGAAAACGATGTATACCATTTTCTTACTTTTTATTTTGTTTTCTTCAGCACGGGTAAAAAATAAATGAATAAATAAAATAAAGGTAATTCAGACGTCCTCAACGATTTGTTCCTCATCGATAATGGCATCAAAGCGAGGCGCGAATAGACGACAGAGCTGTACGTTTTCTTTTTGAATTGGTTCATAACTGGCGCCACCTGCAGCATCTGATTCCAGCATTGGGAAACCGCAATTGCCACACCACACGTCCACGATGTGTGGAAACTCATTGGATGGAAATGGAGCTCCCCGATTGCTATCTCGCTCCACAACAAAGAATAAATGGGACGCTAAAAAAAAGAAGAAAAAAGGATAACATAAAGACTAAACAAAAGAAAATCAAAGGAAATGAGGATGGAGATGGAGCTTGCTTCTAGATCGGCCAACATTACGACGGCAGAGAAAACTCTTGGTGGCCATTCTGCGAAAAGTTAAAGGCCACAGATCACCGGCACTTTGTTGGTGAAGAGAGAAAAGGAAGGGGAGTGGCGAAGGGAGAGCCACGTTGGTTGTGTAGCTCATTACTTGTTAAGGAGTACTTTTGCCGATGCAATAATTTTTTGAAAGCCTTTTGAGCCGAGAAAGCGGCCTCCTCGAAGCACGAACGACAATGTTTTAAAGTAAGAACAACAATTATTGTTTTTCGTTATTTCTAAATAATATTAAAAAAAATGAAAGACGTTTACATTTCTCTGTAATGCCGAATTAGAGCGCAGCTCTTGAGGAGGAGGGAGGGTCACGTGACGTCACGAGGGTAACATTTTCCCACTAAATTTGGCTGGAAATCGTTTCGACTAAATTTAGTGGTAAAATTTTTTATTTAACGCGAAAGTTTTTCCGCTAAATTTAGCAGGAAAATTTACCCTCGTGACGTCACACGTGAAGTAACGTCTGATGTCAAACTCGACGTCACGTGTGACGTCATGAGGGTAATATTTCCCCGCTAAATTTAGCGGAAACATTTCCTGCCAAATTTAGTGGAAAAGTTTTACACTCGTGACGTCACACGTGACGTCACGTGGAACGTCATTATGGGAAGCGTCCCATAATGCAACGCGCGGTTACGCCGATGGCGACGGCGACGCCGCTCCAGTCGGAAACAAACGTCCAAAAGCTGCGCTCCAAAAACAACAACAACAACAACAACAACAGCACAGAGCTATGGTTGGAGTTTTGTTCGGACTTATTTTATGCAAACCGATCCTTGTCAAACTTTAATATATACGACCTTAAACCGCGCACGTTATCGGAGGGTGAGGGGGGATTGTTTGTACACACAAAAATAAGCGGAATGATTTCAAACGGAAAATGAGATGAATATTTACCTTTCTAGCGCTTCGGCACTAAGTTCATATTTTTAATCGTTTCTACGAGCGCGTTTGAGTACGATTGCCTGTTGTTCGTCTCTTATCTCAAGAGACAACCATACTCCTGTTGATGAGGGATGTTCCGGAGACATACCAGCGGCAGACTTCGAACATGCCCAATTAACCTTTGTCATACCACTATGCCAGAATAAAAATAAAAAAAAGTTTCTGTCGTCCCGGTATGCGCATGCTCGGAAACAAGATGCTGGCAATACTTTTATGCACCGGGCTTTCTATGAATTCATCGTAACGAAACTAGTTTTCTAAACTATTCTACGGGAGAAATTTGGCTGCGATATAGCATGTTTTCAAATAACCATAGCATAAAAGAATAGCGTTTTTATCGTTCTTTCTTTCTCTTGATAGTTATGTTTACATTGAAAGCTAGGCTGCTGCTGCGGGCCGAAAACGCATCGACGTGTATTTATACGCGACTTATTACTGATTAATTACTAAGCGTAATCAAAAGAGGCGCGTTCTGAAACTTTTAAATGAGCGAACACCCAAGTGCCTCCTATGGAGAAGTGCGTTTTAATGTTAGATTGTATAGCGGCGTGTTTGAGAAGTTTCAAAAAATCAATGCATCATAAAGAAAAGGGACACAAAGACATTCTCATTAAATCTTTTTAGTTCAAACCCTGAGGGCATTTTGATTAGTACCCACGCTGCTGATACTGAACGGGCTTTGTTTTTTCACTTTTATCTTATGTTTCGACGTGTTTTCGATGCGAGACTGTAACGCCGGTTGAAGCTATTAAATTGTTTTATTAACTTCTTATTTAGTTTAGCACGCAGTGAACCGCAGTAGCAGAACTCTAACAAAATCTTAAACTTTGAATATAAAACAGCAATATATGTCTCGGTATGGAGCTATATTAACACATCTATCGCATCAAACACTGTAAAACTAACTGCGCATTCGTTTTTATTCATGCCTATTTCTAACAAAAAAAAAGAAAAAAGAAAAAGAGAGAGCAGAAGCGTACGCCAAAATTTATCATGGCGTCGGGCAATATGATCTCGATCGGGCTTGAAAAAAGGTAGTATTAAATTTAACCTGCAAGTGGTTAAATTAAATTATATAAACTTTTCAGCAGCTCTCCTGCGCGCTCACCTATTTTTCAGTATTCTAAAAACTCAGTTCTCGTTAATATCAGTATCGGTATGAATTACAATTAACATTATCAAAATTATAATCAGCACCAACTTGACTCGCTACGAAAGGAACCAGAATTGGCGCCTGAAGGTCTAGGCGCCTGGTGTACAAGATTATGTTTCTATAACTTTATTTTTTAGCTTTAAAAACACAGAGAGATCGAGGAAAGAAAAAAAAGAAGAAAACTAGAAATTTTTGTCGCGTTCAGGGTAAAGAAGCATAACAGTCATGCTATTCTCATACGTATAAATGTTGTTTTTCTTAATTTTTTTCCGCCGCGAACGCGAAGAGCGTTTTTCCTTCCTGGGGAAAAAAAGGAAGAAAAAAGTGGTCCGGCTTGTAAGTGCATATCCGTACACCGGCATCCCAGGGAGAAACAAGGGGGTGCATTTGCCGCTGTGTACTCAGCCGCTACACCAAAACCATGCGCTCTCACAGCAGGGGCTGCAGATAAAATAAACGCAGTCAAAATAAAAACAAACGTTTGAAGCTACCCAGTCCAAAGCTTCTCCTAGAGTGCAGGGATGGAGGTGCTTTTATAGCGAGTCGAATAACAAACGAAATTGTAGCAAACGGTTTTACAGACCTAAAAACGCTGCAAACCCAGAGCCAAGAAAAAACAAAACAACAGGAATGTGATGACAATTGTATAGAAAAAACAAAACAGGGGTGGGTGGGTGGAGGGGTGGGAGAGGGGGGAGGTAAGTGACAAGAAGGGATCCGAGCTTTGAATTCTACAGAGTTGGTTTCGGTGTCAGGGATGATGTGACGCCTTTTTTCTTGCTCTTCTCTTCGGATCTTCCATTGTCCCGCCATGTTTCGGCGTTTATCGTGTTTGCCGCCTACAGTTTACGAGGCCCAAGGAAGTGGCGCGGAGGCAGTGAGCCAGACGAGCGGGAGCTATCGGAGGATGGGTCCGAAAAGTGCTTTTATCGGAGGGGTATCGCCTCTTTTCATGTCTCCGTGTCCCTTTTAGTTTATTTTTTTTTACGCCAGGACAAAACGTGGTTTCTTGATTCTTTTTTATTTTATTTATATAACCAAGTGTAGAAGTATATTTGTTTCGCTATTTTTTTTTCATTCACTTTATCTGCGTATTTTAGTCCTTGTGCGTTTTTGCACCCTGGCAACATCCAAGTATTTTTTTTCGGCGCTGTTTTACTTTTTCGTTAATCATACGTACCACTAACTTGCCCAACTTTCCAACATATTTTTTTACTCTTCTGCATACTATACCACATTAGTTGTCTTTATATTCTACCATTTTCTCTCCTTTCGCCGCTTGAATCTTCTATCTTGCTCGGCTATTTGCTCTCTTTGAATGTCTTGCTTACTCTCGTTCTGTAAGCATCGTTTTGAGGTTTTAATCTTTCGTGTTTTTTTTTCATTTTCACTCTAAAATATTTCTCATCCTGTCTACTTGTTATCTTCTTTGCCTCATATACAATGACCTTTTAAAAAAATTATTCATTCACCGTAAAAAAAGAAAAAAAAAGGAACGTTACAGAAGCAACACTTCTATTTCGAAGAAAGGCAGCATTAATTAGAGATTACTCATCCATTTTGCGTCCTCCTTCACATGTCAAAAAGACACATCAAGAAGGAAAAAAATGGTATAAGTGTTGGGGAAGAAAAATGAACTAAGAGAAGTTTGGATTGTAAGCCCATTCACGCCGATATCGTTACAGCGAAATAGAGAGCAAGAAAATGTTTCGCTTCTTTTATGCCTTGTATCATCAGACACCGAACCACCAAGACAAACTTGATTTAGAAAAAAAACCAAAAACAATCATTAGTTGGAGGTCAGAGATATTTTCCTGATAAAAATAACAAGAAAAATAAGAACAACCAGGAATCGATTTCACATTTCGTGGGTTGGAAAACGAACGGCGCGCTCAAGCAGCTATTGAGCATCGGGGCAACACCAAATTGTCAATGGGAAAAGTTAAGATTTTATGATTTCTTGTTTAACTGTTTCCGAAGAAAAACGATCCATTCATTAAACTTATCTAAATTTGAGATGCATAAACGTATCATGTTAAAATAAAACCCACTTAAGGAACAATGTATCGTTAGTGAGTGGTATCAATTCTTCCTTACGGCAAGCTGTAACAACTTCGCAAAAATAATCACGATGTTTTAGTGACGCCAGCTCCTTTCGCAACACTTTCTGCGAGTCTCCGAGTTAATCGAATATAATGAAGACGATTTCTTAAGATGTTCTCACGGTAACGTCGATGCGCGGCGTCCACACGTTGACGAACAGGCAGTCTTCGGAGCCCTCAAACTTTTTCGTGACCGGGTTGAGCTGGAGGCACGGAGAACCGAAGCTGGCCGCTTGTCGTCCCGCCGCGCAGGATTCCGGGCTGGCCTTGACGGGACGGCGCCAGCGTCGATCTCCCACTGGGGCCTCGGCGTATCTCAGACCCTGCAAAGTAAAGAACAAAAACAAAGAAAGTCGAAGTTATTAAAGTTAGGCCCATGCTTTTACGGGTATTGAGGGCTGAACGTGGGCGAATCGTGACAAAGTCAAAGGAAACAAGGGATTGCGAATTTTTACCGCGCTTCTCTCAGAAAAAAAGAAAAGATTCGTAATAACGGCTATTTTAATGGAAAATGCCCCACGGTATATGTAGTTCACCACCGACTTGTACAAGCTGCGTACGAACTGTCGTCACCACAGTAACAAGGCCCCATGGTTACGTGTTACCAAAACCAACTGGAAAGTTCGCCGACATAGAAACAATCTGTGTAAAGAAAACGGGAAAACGTAACGTCACGGCGACAAAGGCGTAGAGATGAAGCGGAACAGCTCTCAACATTCCCAGGTCTCCTCGTGCACGCCGTGAGATGGCGCGCCCTGCTTCTCAAAACAGTTAATTCGGGTGTTATGTCTTCCAGCTGTTTGTCGATAACGCTAACGAGACAAGTACCAGTGGCGATATTATTGGCAACCCCCCCCCTCAATAAAAAAAGAAAGAAAAAAAGGGCATCAATGTATGACATTTTAGAATGCGTCTTTTCAAAGAGAGTTTTTCGCACGCTCAGGCCCACCTCATGCAGGGACGAAGGTTCGAACTACAGTGGGCGTCCGATAGAGGAATTGCACTACTTCTAATACCTCTCCTGCAACTCAGACGAGTCGCGGAGGCAGAGTAGAGGTAGCGCAATGCCTCTTCCGGACGCCAATCGTACTTTGAGCTTTCACCGCTTGGTGTTTTCTTTATGCGGAAAAAAAAGTTGATTATAATCACTGCAAGAGGCACGAGCAAGAGGTCAGATAAATCTTTTTTTTTTGTGTTGTCCACATATAAAGATGGACTTCCAAACATGTACCATCTCTCAACTATAATTCGACGCAGATAAAAAAATATCTTCTTATAAAAATCTTACTACGTCTGCGTGATTTATAACCGCATTTTTCCAAACTGACGATGTCAAAATGAAGAGGGTGTTGTGTAACAGCAACAAGAAAAAAGAATGGACCCCGTCTTGATGTCATGATTGGTCGCAAGCGTCTTATCCTGGGCTGACAGCGCCCTGGAACACAGTTTTTCAGCGTCAACACGCGTGTCATGGTGTCCCACGCTCTGTTTCAATCGTGGTTTCTTGCCGGAGGCAACTACCACATCTTTTTTTATTTTTATAACTCTGAGCCGCGTTTTTTTTCTTTCTCTCCCTCTTTCTTTACAGTCAGATAAACAACGCCCATTAATATATATCACGCCTCTCAACTTTCCCCTTAAAAATAAAATGGCTTCTTTTTTTAACGAGAATTTCATTATTTACGTGAGTAAAATTCGAACACATTTCTTTTTTTCTTTTCTTTTTACTGTGCTTTGGCTTTTTTTATGACGATTTGTGTTTGTTGGTTGTTTCGCATACTGTGACCGCAAACACACACACACAAAAATATCGAAATAAATAAAATATAAGAATAAACTGTTTTTTATCTACTTACTTTGAGCTAGGATTAACACGTAGTTTTTACGCGGGAATTGACAAAAATGTTCGTTTTCTGTGTGTTTTTTTTTTTGTAGTCAAAAGGTTAGCTGCACTGTATCGTCCGCCAAAAATGTGACGAAAAGTGTAGGAGGGAGTCTGTTCGTGTTTAATACTTTTTGGGGAGTTGCATTTAGTGTTTTTATTTCTTCATATTTGACGCTCTGGGATTACTTCCCTTCGTTTCTGTTTGACCAGCGTCCCTGTTTGACCAGCAACCTAGATAAAGCAGAAAAATAATTACTGTTTTTTTTATGCGCGAAGATTCTTTTTTTTTTATCAGAAATAATATAAATTGGCGCTCTCTATGGTATAAGTTTAAGTTATAATCTAAAGTGTCACTCTAGCGCCAGTTGTATTTTCTGCGTTGGGAAAATAAATTCCTCGAGCAGTGCCTTTTTTTTTTTCAACCAAAGATATTAGTTTTTTTATCTTTCCAAATAATAGGAAAAAAGAAACGGTGCTAACAGAAGAAGTGTATGGTCTGTGAAGCTGCATAAAAACAAGACAAACTTTTCTCGAAAAAAAGAAATATTTGTTTCAAGTACTTTAGGTGTTCTTGTTAAATTCATAAGAACGTCAAAAATATACTTTATTTCCGTTCATAAATGACGTTGTTAGTTTTTTTAGTTGCGTAAAAGTAATCAAAAAGCATTTTATTGAAGATTCCCAAAAGTTTATAATACGTAAATATTTATATCCAATATTTATTATGGTCGTACATATTAACTTATTAATTTGTGTTTTAGAAACGGGGCAATTTGTTATTGCCTAAAAACAGCTAAGTACTTTTGTCAGGGTCAGAAAAAAAAAAGCGCGTAAGCACATGCATAAAACCGGGGGGTCCTTAATGAGATAATGCTTCGTGGCCATTTATTTTACTTTGTGGCCCCAGTTAACGGGTAAAAAGTGTCCCCCCCCCTCCCCCCTAATGCCTTGAATATATATTTCTAAAAGGCTTGTTCCTACTCGTGCCTCTGAGGAAACTTTCGTCAAAGAGCTTCATGTTGTTCACTTGAAGCAATTACGAGATACGGAGATATATAAATTGTAGTTTAATCTCGTACATCCGTAAAGCTTGTTAATGTGAGTTTAACCTAAATGTCTACTTGTTATAAAGCCAGAAGTACAAGAGTGCTTTGAATCTTCAAAGTACTTTTTATGATATTGTGTTCATTACCTATGTTTGAGATTTATACAAATAAAATAAAAACAGTAGTGAAACAATGCAATTTGAGTATATTTTTTTTCTTAATTTTTAGTCCTTTTCGCATGGTTGAATCCGAGTGAACCTCGAGCTCGTGTGCCCCTGTTCTTGTGTGACCTCCGCTCAAGCTGATTCCGCCGCTTGTACTTCTTTCTTTTCTTCTTGCTTCAAATACACGTGAGTTGTGACTGTGCATTTGTTCTGTTGTCTACGTGCTTCGTTTCCCAGGCCTTGTCTCTTTGTACGCATCTTTAACCATGTTTAGAAGAAAGACATGTTTGAGTTTTCTGCGTCCTAAAACTGTCACGGGTCTATTGGACGTTTTTGTTAGATTACCAAACCTTGCAAACAGACATCACTGATTCACTGATCGTCGGTGTAGATATAAGATAATTTGTGTGATTACACCTAATCTAATGATAATATCTGCATCGTAATGCATTGCTTAAAAAATACAAATGGCGTCCCTTTTTTTTGAGCAGGATGTTACCAGCATTATTCATCTGCCGCAAAGCAGCTGATTACTGACCCTGAATGCACATTTTCTTTTAATATTATAATTGTTATAATTACAGGCAATATTTCAAAACCCCGAATTTATAAAGAAAAAAGAACAAATTTTCAGACATCCCATGGGATCGTGTCTTTCAAAAAAGTCTATAAGGCCAATTAAAGTCTCAACTCGTTTAGGGATTTTTCAGTATTTTTAGAAGGAAATTCGTTGTCACGGGTGTTTAATATGAAATTACCAATACAGCTAAATAAATAAAAGCCAATTCCTCTTGCAGTTCTTGGCACTGAATGTATGTTGAGATGGACATCATTTGAGGGTTTATCAGTGAAGACGTGCGGAAAAGTGAATTACACATAAAATGTTCAAACTAGAGTTTATGTAAGGCTCTAATTTCCTGGAATGTTTTCCTTTAGAACACCTCCTTACCAACGCGATTGTCAGCTTGAAAAGCAAAAAAAAGAAACAACGTGAAACAGGGTAAGAAAATGTCTCCACACCTGCTGAAAAATTAAAAAAAGTAAAACGGAATGCTGCACTTGTGTTTTAATTGCGGTCCTTTCTACTCCAGGGAATTTTATATTTGGCTTACCTGCCTCACGCAATAAAAGAAAAAAATAATCTTGTCATTAATTTGGTTGTGGTTGAAAGCGATGCTGTGGAAAAATTAGAGTCCAAACATAAACTTTAAAGGTGCCCGATGGTAGTTGGGGGGGGGGGGGGGAGGGGCAGTGTAGGAGATATGCAGACTACGATTGGTTTCCTAATAGAATTAAGAGCGGCAGTGGGAAGGTCTTGACAACTGAACGGTAACGCACAATAAGAATGTGCAAAAGAAAGATCTTCCGCTTTAGAATTCAAACGGACATGAAAATCCTGCCGGTTGAGAACATGTTTTGTAACACTCTTAGATACAATTTTACATAAGCTAATGTTAGGGCGTCTAAGTTTAGTATGCATCATATCAAATCTTGTATTTTTGAGTGGCACTGCAACGTAATTAAAGGATTCCTAAATTATTATCTGCTATCTACGTTAACTATGCTTGTATTAATAGAACAAATACTATAGTAATTTTAAACTGTTGTGAATTTCTTTTGGCCGATATTCGTAGTCTTTGTTCGCATATGCGTGAATTTTCAGAAACCTCTCGGTTAGTCGTTCATTATGAGAAGTCGGGCCTTCCTGAAATCGTATGTGTCTAATAAATGTTCAATGTTCTGTTGCAACTGAAATTTATTTCAATCCTCTTGAAGCAAGTAGGACTTCAATATACGTAACTTCATAATAAAAAATAATAGTAGAAAGTTACATTAAAGTAGAAGGTACATTAAAGAGTTTAAGACTACTTGAGGAATTAGGTGCAGTCGATCGACGCGCGGATAGTCATGTTGGAACGCTGGTCTGAACGGTAAGCTCCTATCGTACAGTGGCCAATGTGACTGTCGGTCCCCGAGAGCGATTGCGCTCTGGGGAAAAGACTGAAAAGTACGAAATTATGACGGAAAGTGCGTATATTTCCAAAAAAATTTTAGCATTAGAAAAAGAAACAGGTAAAATTGAAAGAAACAGGTAAAATCGAAAAAAAAGAAAAAAGCTATCCTTTATTTTGTTGTTTAGATATACTACGGTTCTTGAAAAAACTGCCCTCCAAGTGGCGCGCTGCGATGAGCGCTAGAAGTTTTCGAGCTCGCCACGGCGTAACTCCGTACACTTAATACCTGCCGTAAGTCGCGGCTTTGACTGCATTCAAGTTGATCGAAAAGCAATTTCTCTGCCCGTGAAGCATCACTTCCAGCTGAGTGAATGTCCGCTCTACAGAGGTTAATTCAAGACGGCAATTGCAGCCATGCGCGAACAGCACAAATAGAAAAACAAACACTACAATAGAAATACTGGCTACAAAGTGCCGTGCGGGAAAACAAACTCATGGCTTGGAGCGGCTCGATTTATTGACTTTCAAATAATTACGGCAAGATCGAGCGTTTTCTTTTTAACAAGAGATTCATCCCCTGAGCCATTAAAAACACTCTCAGACGTATGACGTTGCTGTAAAACAATCATCATGCTGGGAATATTTTTTATTGCTTAGGAGTCACCAAGAAATTCCGTACGTTCAAAACGACCATTACCAAAGACGGAAACGCAGAGCTCGGGAGTAGTGATCGGGTTAGTGTGCTGCTGTTGGCTGTTGTATTGATGTTTGTATGTGCGATGCATGTGTATGCGCTCAATGTATGTTCAGGTGATGCTTGTAGTAGGCGTAATATATGTATATGTGTGTATAATAGACGATCCCGAAGCGCAATAGTGGCGTGAAAAAGTAAATAAATTTTTTTGTAAAAAACATGAATTGGGTGGTACCTAGCGCCACCTAGCCCAGCTGCTTGCGATTACTCTGCTTGACCCTGCCATCTCGTGGCAAGCGATTTAACCTCCTTTTACGTTACGTGGCTACGCCATAATTTCGTGTTGCCGTGCTCAAATGAGTCAAGAGGCTGCTTCGTATTTGCTTTTCTTGAGAGCGGCTTTTGGTTTTGCGGGCGAATGGTTTACCACTCCTCCGTGATGTGCGGTTGGCGCAACGGTTGACGAAGGAATTGTGACTCGAGGAATAGCAAAGGTAAGACAAAAAGTGCGCGAACTGGGTGCCGGTTGTCTCCGTTTAACATCGCAGTGCTGACGATGAGAAGACCAGAAGACTGAGTGACTGCATGCTTTCGAAACGTAAGTTTCTTTACCTGCAGGGGAAGCCGGCTTCGGAAATAAATACAGTTCGCGGGAAGCTCGTGTTACGTTTTTATTTGCTGCTCCTCTCGCTCCGCACAATAGACTTCGTCTTCTCGTTAAGCCTTATTGAGTTCAATTTACTCGATTCGTGGCCACCATAATGAGATGCAGGCGACGGAGGAACTTTTGCTCCCCTGCTTTAGGGACGAAGGTTTCTCCCTTACTGAAGGAACGTATGTGTCAAGAGCGTTCCTTCTTTTAGGGAGGACTATACTGACCCTTTTTTCTAAGAGTGCAACTGCCTGCTACACCAGAAACAAGTTAAATTATTGGTGACATAAAAATGATTGTGGTAAAGTGCGAAATTAAGGCGACACACACACACACACACACAGCATATGCTAGACGTAATGATTTGCTGTTATCCGTAAATATTGTATTTTCGCGACCAAACGCTTCTTGAAATAATCAAACCTATAAAGATTTACTGTAAAAAAAATAACCGACCTAATTTTTAATATTACAGATTAATTGCGTTCGCTTTAGACACCACCAAGTCGAAAATTGAGAATAAAGATACACAAAATAATATACATATTTTGTTTTTCGTAGTGTGCTAGGTTTAGTTCTACATTCCGTTAGCTCCAAACAAACATGTTTTGATGATGGCCGCCAACGTAAACTTCGTGTTTGCGGAGCGCAAGTTCGTCTGCTTCTTGCATAGAGGTCGCAGATGATGTCAGAACGCCGAGCTCTTATTGGCTGATTTTAAAACAAAATAGTGGGTAGACCTGAAGGCATCTAGCATTGAGGTCTACCCACTATCCTTCTAATCAAAGCCAATCGGAACTCGGCGTCGTTCTGAAGTTACCGCAACTCCTGAGCAAGAAGCAGGCGACTTGCTCTCCGCATACGTAGATTTCGTAGCCCTACAGCACTGAGCTTTTAAGTGTTCTGGTATATTTACAGGCAGGACTGCGTTGTTTGTTCATGTGCTACGTTTATTTAGACGAAACCGAGTTCGCTCACAACAAACGTAGGTTTCAAGTTCCTATAACGAGCGTTCATAAAGAGCTATAGGCCTAAGTATGACAAATGGGTTTGCCTAGCGTTTTACTTAGGTAAACGTTTCAGTTCAATAGTTAATTGCAACGTAAGAACTGCACATCAGGATACGCCCATAAAAAGAAAGGTTACGCTCATTGTTCACTGTGCTGAAGCCCATTGGGCGATACTACCGGACTATATAATCCACGATCCGGTGTACAGTCCACAAAAGCAAGTGTTGACTAAAAACTTCTTAAATGTTGCAGCCAAAATCTGTTCGAAATAAAACAAAACTATGCTTGATTCTTTCCGGCTGAGGTTGTTCATTGAAACAAAGTTTTGTCATGTTACTTTTTTTTAATCGATTCTTTTGTTTTGTATTTTTTGACAACAAACACGGCACACGTACGAATGCACTAGAAACAAGTAAAGATCGATGTTGTCAGGAGAGGTGTCCAATCACGTGTTCGAGAAGAATACGATCCAGGGATGAACTCAAATCACGCCCGCGGTACGGACACACAGTACAAGTGCAACGCATGAAAGGAAACAATCCTCACCCGAACAACGTAAGAAAAAGAAAAAGGAAAACTAAAGAGGTGGGAACAAAATGGCTGCTGCAGCTTTAGGACCAATCACCGCGCGAGCATCCCCAAGCCTCTAAAGAACGTGCGCCGAATAACCAAACACTTCCGCATTGGGGAAGAAACAGTCGGAGAGAGAAACAAAATGGGGACAATACGGGGAGAAACAGGGAAGAGGAGGAATTCGGGAGAAGCAATGCAGGGACATGGTGGAAATCTTCGCGAGGCCGGAACACTGGGCAAAATTTTTTGTTATATTCTTGGAAGAAACTGAAACTTTATAGAATCAATCTCACTAAAAGCCGACGTTGCCTCGGCTTATGACAGTTTGTTGATAACATACCGATCGGTAAAAATTGTCACAGTTAACACACCTCTCAAGGATATGTACCTAAACTCCGGGTACAGAGCCAGCTCTTCGTATCCGGTCCAAATGTCACGCTAGTGCAGGGTGTTTCTATAGACGATATTAATTTATATATCGTAGTTTGTTGGTGTATACAAAGAAGACTACGATCTTCAATTTCGACCGATGTAGAGGTTATGTAGAAGACAGGCGTGGATACAAAATTCTGAAAAACTGTTGATCTGTGGGAAAGCACGAATACAGGGAACGTTAAAATGGAGTGGCTAAGTGTTACCTTATCTGGCGAACTTTCTCAGAACACTCAGTGAGCTAACCAACGAAGCGGCTGTGGAAGCCGTTTTGTGTGAGCTTAGGATCTTACACCTTCATATTAAACGGGAAAGCAGAAAATGAGAAAGGCGACTGGAACAAAGCCGCAAGAATGAAATGACCGCGGCGTGGTATAAGGGCGGGGAAGCGTATAAGGACCGACGGAATAATCTATCATAGAAAAGGAGCGCTCTCAATCCGTGCCCTGCATGAAGCCGAGGCGCTCTAGCGCCACGCAAAGAAACCGTCGCTCGTTTTGGCTCCCCATTTATTTATTTTCCTTCTGTTTACAGACACAATGGTGGTATCATATCCTACTTGGTTATATCTTAGCGTTCCTGCAGGAGCAATAAACGGGAAGAAATAAAGATGAAAGTAACACGTTGAAACAAAACACGAAAATAATTCTAAGTGTTCACGTCACGTATGTTTGCACAATCTTAATTCTTGAACTTGGATCTTCATTCTAGTTTTAGAAACTTTGTTATTGGGTAAAGTATGCGTCAGTTTAATTTATATACGCATATTCACGTCAAACAAAAAATAAACACAAAAAAACACGTTGATTCTTCTACTGCTCAACCATTCGTTGTAAGCTCTATAATCATCGACAACATAAAAACCGCAGTGGGTGGCCTAATATATGTTTTCTCTTCTCGCTTTGTGATTGGTCCTTTGGCGCGATCTTGTCGGCTTACGCCGCTATCTGATTGGCTAAGAAGCGATAATGAGATGCTGGGGACTGGCCGCGCCACTTGTTTGTTAAGCTATCGGTGACTGTATTAGTTTGTAGTATTTGACGCATGCGCCTTTAAAGATGATTTCTTCTTTTATTTACTTTTGTTTTCTGTAAGTACTGCGACGTAACTAAAATTGTTACGGGTGATTTGCTTTTTTGTTGTCTGCCACAGAATGTAAACCATCATATTGTGTCCACCGCGCTCTTTGGTTGTTTGAAAGCTTAAAAAAACACCGAGGTGTGGCTTTATATGTTAATTCAAGCATCTTGCTTTGTGATTGGTCCTTGGGCGTTCTTAGTGACTAATGCCGCAATCCCATTGGCTACGGAGCGGTGATGATAAGATAAACGGAACTCGCCACGCTTTGCGTTTTTAATGCGAAAGCATTAACTGTCCCATGAAGCGAGTTGACGTCATCAGCTTTGAAGCCGCGCCAAACGGCACCTGAACTCCTTTCTCCAAGTGAAGCCGAGATCTGATGGCTCCCAGCTTTGAAGCCGCGCGAAAAGCCTAGCCAAACGGCACCTAGTTTCCCCGCTCTCAATGGAGCGCAGTGAAGCAGAAATCTGATGGATTCCGTCTTCGGTCCCATTGGCTGGCTCGCGCCATAGTTTCAAGGAACGAGGCTCCCATTGGCCGATGCGCGTCAGTTTTAACGACCGCCACCTCATGGCGCTGCGTGTCCGCGCCGCCAGCGTCCCGGTAACACGAAGTGCCTGGCCGCCGAGCGAGGCAGTGGCTCCACGTCAGCGCGGCGAAGAGGGCGCGCGCTCGGCCGTCGACGCAAGTACGCCGCAGACGAAATGAAGCAGTGGAAGAACGACATGCATGCTTTCGCATTCACAACTCATAAGAAGTGCTTAGGTGCACCTCGAGCCTTTTCTTAAGGTGTGTGCTTGTGCGTGACCAGAGTCAACCTAGATTTTACGCTGACAAGGTATTCCGCCTTCCGTTCATTGTCCCTTGGGCTACTACAGGCTTCAGCCGGAATTTCCTTCATTCTTTCTATTCCCCCTTGCGCTCTTCAAAACATATAAAAATGAGGACAATTAATGGAAGTGCTAAAAACAGAAATTTTTAGTAAGAGGTCTATTGGCAAAAAGCCTCCATTCCCAAACAAGGTATAGTTTATATTGCGAATCCTTGCCGCTTTTCTCTCCACCGGCTTTTATGAACAGCGTTTTTTTTTGTGGTGGTTTTAAACATTTTTCTTCACCAATCTAATGAACGAGCGACGTCGTTGTGTAAAGTAATAAACTTGGAATTACAGCCTCGCATGATGTTGTGTAAGTACTTTCAGGCACGACTGAAAGGAAAAAGAACGTAGTGCTCGGCCTTCAATTCGTGCTGCTCTACCTAAAAAAAAGCCAAAGAACAAAAAAAAAAAGAAGAAAGAAACTGCGGTGTGCACAGAAAGGCTGCTAGGGTGTGCTTTTGACGTAAGCAACAATAGGCGCACACCAAATACATCACTTAGAGATACATCTTGCTCCGCAAAAATCTAATGTCCTTGGCGCCAAGCTATTTTACGCATTAGGAACGAATAGACGAGCGCGTAGTCTCGTGGTGTTCCCCTTTGAATTGGGTGCGGTGGCTACTCGCCTGCTATTGTCGTGGACGGCCTTCAAAACAGCAAAGACAGCCTTTAAAAAAAAAAGCCCGTGCGTCTACTTTGCCGCACAACACTCGGAGAGCCAATCACCGCAACTTATGGAGGCAGCTCAGCGAATGCCGATGCCGAAACACATGTTTAGACCAAAAAACGCAGACTGAGTTGTGACATTAAGCAATGCAAAACGTCACGCTTGCATTGCTTAATGTCACGACTCAGACTGCGTTTTTTGGTATAAACAGATGTTTCGGCATCGTCATTCGCTGAGCTGCCTCCGTAAGTTGCCGTGATTGGCTCTCCGAGTGTTGTGCGGGAAAGTAGACGCACGGGCTTTTTTTCAGAGTGTATCTGCTGTCTCGGCGAATCCGGTGTTTTTGGTGTACCTCGGTGCGTCGGTGGATGCCCTCTCCCTCGGCGCTGCGCGAAAGCGAGGCAGCATGGACAGCCCGATGCGCATGCGCACTCTCGGAAGTTGGCTGTTCCCGCCGCTAGGGCATGATTTGGCGCTGCATGCGCTCTGTATAGTGCAACGGAGCGGTGAAGAATGTATTTTCCTGGTAAAGTATGTGCGCGTATACCCTCGCAACCTCCATTTCCACACCACAGTTCTGTCACTTTCCAGGCACTTCCAGGTAGACCTTTAGGTAGACCAACATGTATCGAAGTCGAAGGGCACGCGCGCCGCAGTTTACGTTCCATTCGTGACCAATAGTATATACTTGGACGTTATACCCGCGATAGTACTACCTAAAAAACACTATCGCTTTTAATATATATATATATATATATATATATATATATATATATATATATATATTGTGAGGGAACTCCAGGACAACACTCACTTCATCTTCATTATGATCATCATCACTGCTGTTCTCAACTATTTTATATCCACTTTCTCTTTTTCTAATCGCCTCGAGCACGGGCGTCCGTGCTTGGATTTTCCTGAGAGCAGTCGCTCAATAAATTTGTCCCCGGAACTGCTCATCTTGTCCTCACAATATATATATATATATATATATATATATATATATATATATATATATATGTCACAGGACAATTTTCATCATCGTATGGCGGTCTCCGAAGAGGGAAATAATTGAAAATATGATGATGATTGAACCGTACTTGATCGAATGAATCAATGTCTTAGAAACCCCCGAAAGGAAAAATAAACGGCGGAGCCAGGCTATATATTTATATACATATATTACCATAGCTTTGACAGTGGCTCCTGCTGCGCGAAAGTTTGCAGAGTCAAATGCATTCTCGAGCAATGCGCTCGCACTTGTTATCTTCGCGGCCGAATATTCTATGGCGATTTGCTCATTAATACGTGCTGAAGTTTTATTTTGTACAACGCCTTTCAACAAACGAAAAGGTTTAGCCAATTCTTTGCCGTAAACTCGTAGAAGCTGTGATATTTATCGCTACCAAATCGTGTTTCTTTATCCGTTGTAAAAAAAAACAATCAGTTTTTTTTACAGCAACCACAGATATAGAAACGCTAATAAAAAAACACTATATTTTCAAACGCAATTTCAAAATTATATTGTACTGAGCACGAAAAAAAATAAAGGCGAGGCACGATTTAAAGTTCAGCAACACGCGACCGTTTCAATCACGCCACGCGAAGCAGAGAGAAATAAGCTAAAAACAAATAAGCATGATTAAATTGCAGCGTTTTCTTGATTGAAGTCGGGTCGTTCACGAGCAAAGAAATAAAATGGACATAAAAAAAAGTTGCCTAGAAACCCTCTAAAAAAATGAGACAAGGAATGGGACCACTCAGAGAAACCCGGTGACATGCGACGCAATTTCTTCGGCTTTGCCCAAAATAACAATTGATCGCCTTTTTTTGAGAGAGTCGAATACCCAAAACAAAAATATGTGCATCTTCTCGGGGGACCGAATACACACACACACTATATATATATATATATATATATATATATATATATATATATATACTATATATATATATATATATATTAAAACAAAAAAACATAAAGTTACGCATAAGCCGCAAGTACAGTAGCTTAATATCAACGACACACGCCAGTAATAGGAAAAAAATGGAAAAACAAATAAATAAAACGACCCTTTTTTTTCGGAAGGGAAATATAAAAGCATCTGATTGGCATGAGGCATTTCAAAAATTTGCTCAACAAGATTTGCAAAAAAAAAAACGAAAAAAACTAAAACGCGAGAGATGAACACCTTTTCTACTTTCCTAATGATTTATTTGTACGCTAAGTTTGAAATAAACCTCAATAAAACAAGTGAAATGTATCAAGAGCTGTCGCTTTTACATTTCAGAAGCCATTCAAACAAATACATAAGAATAAAAAAAAGGCAGAACGATAGCGAAGAGAAATGATTTCGTACAGTTATTACGCAGGTACCACGCGCGCAACACACCAGAGGGCACCGCGAATAGTAGAGTATGAAAAAAACAAGAAATACAGCAGAAACAAGAAATAATTTGAAGTCGCAAGCTTGCTATCTCTTAAAATGAAAATTGCAAACGTAAAATACAAGGAAGGTAGCAAAAAAAAAAAAAAGATGTTTACATAAAAAAGGTGTATAATGGTGATAGAAAGGTCGACATATTGCTACCTGCCGCTTTACGCTTAGAAAGATTTTTTTCTTTGTGATTGAACCAGTATCTTTCTTTTTTGCGTTTTTGAACATATGCGTTTGAGAAATATTAGAAAACTGTAAAAAATAAAAATAAGGCGTATCTAAGGTGTTGCAATTTCGACGACGAATCTCTCAAACCGTCTCATATTAAAGGGAAACATGAAAACGCAGAGAAGAGCAATAAAAATACGTACATGGTAATGTCAGAGGGGAAAAAAAGATTATGTCTGTGTTTGACTATTCAAATAAAAAAAATGTAAAGATAGGACAGAAATGAACGATTTGAGCATAAACCTTGGTTTTCTCATTTGAGTCGCACCTCCAAATTGCACCTGAAATTTCGTATTGCAATGTTTTTTTTTCTTTTTATTAGTGTCTTTTGTTTGCATTCGAAACGTTTCGTTAACACATTTTTGTTTATATAAAATGTTTTGTTATTCGGTTTCCGATGAGAACAAATTTAGCAACGTTTTTTGAGGGACGTCTTAGCACGTGACCTATTGAATGGGGCATTCAATATCAAAATTTAATAAACAACCATAAAAAACAACAACGAAGCTTTACTTTTTACTGCTTGTCGTACCTCGACAGACATGTGAAGATTAATAGTGAAATTAAATTTTGAAAAGCCAAGAGCAACAAAATTTAGGAATATAAACATAAAAAAATACTTTCAAAGTTTTACACACTCCTATCTTCTCTCTAACAAACTATACTTTTAAGTACACACACAAAGAAAGAAGTCGGGGATTAATTTGGACGTTAGTTATGGAAACTGTTCAAAGGACGTATAAGTTATCGTTTGATTGTCTCTTATTTCATTAAAGGCGACCCCAAAATATTTCTACTTTTCTTTGGGAAACCCGTTTTTAAGGATATTGAGAGTTTGTTAAACATCAAAATGTTCTGTTTATGAAGGCGTGTCATTGAGAAACGTTTTAATGCAGAAATCAAAACTCTCCGCGAAACACCGAATTCCGCCCTGACGCTCCCCGTTTTTTTCGCGAACTTATCGGTACACAACGGATAAGAATGTCACGAGGAAATAAAACGGATAATAATGTCGGATTAACCCGAAATAATGAACCAATGTCAATGATGTCGCGGGGCAGGTGTATACTCACTGACAGCCTAACAAACGAAAGGGGGCGTGGTCTCTTTTAAATTCACTCTTCTTGTTTCGTGATTCGTTCTTCGGCGATCTGACCGGTTGATATGGCGCAATCCTAATGGTTTTAGAGCGATTACAAAATGCTCGATGCTGGCCACTCGATCCCTGCTATCAGTAATCATAAAATCCTATAGCAGATCTTTTTTTTTGCCTCATTCATTTGTGAAACGGCAGCCGCGTTGCTTTTGCTGCCACAGACTCACACAACATTTCTTCCAATACCATCCTTCCCGTTTGGTATCAACTCTGTTACGTCACGGCGCGGTGGTGACGCGTCCGGCGCAGTTCCGATCTGGGTTTGTGGGCGTAAGTCACCATGCGGGACGTGCATTCCTGTGTTGTTTTAAACGAAACCGGACAAAATCTGCCTTTTCTTCAAAGCGCCGTGACTGGGGTTGTATCACAAGAGTCGGGAAAGGTTTGAAGGTCAGTTTTCATGTGTTTGTGCCTGCTTGGTTCGTCCGAAAACGTGGATAGGGGCCGAGATAGAGGAAAACCAGACGCCGTCGGACCACGATCGCTTGTGCGGGAAGCATTTTGGGTTGAATTTACGGGTACTTGTGGTCGTCAGGTTTATCTGTTTTGTTCCAGTATGAACGCGGGAACACTGCCTAGATGTACGGACCACCTACGGACTACGTTCAGGGCGTCTTCAAAAACGGCCACCTGATCGTTCGAACTGTCGTCTGCTCTTTCAAACGTTTCTGCTTGCTGTCGTCTGCTCGTTCAAACAAAAGCGGCCCATAGACCAACCGTTTATCCGGTAATTGCGATAAGAAATAAGTGCAGGCCTCAAAATACTTTTAAGTTTGGAGGTTGGTTGGGGTAATTAGGCTCGGCGTAAACAGTAGATACAAGGAGATGTTGATAATTGTTACCAGCGGCCATCACCGACTTGCTATGCCTGATTCACTTGGTCCAATTCTGCTTGCGATTTTCAGTATCGACGTTGACCATCTCAGCTACGATCCATGCTTTTGCAGCTCGAGCGACGTCATGACTGGAAATAGCGAGCAGAATCTCATCATATGAATCAGGCTTTAGCGTACATTCTGCGGCGTCCACGCGGAATGAATCGCCGCATGTCAGATTATTCACACGAAGGTCTGCGGTGTAACGAGCCTCGTTAATTTCGCTGAGGCCGCTAAAGTAGTGAGACATCGTCAGAAAGACGTAGAATCAACAATTCCAACGCAAAAAAGAGCACGGTGACTCACAGTGATGCCGACAACATCGCATTCGAATGGTTTGTTTATGGGCGACGGCGAGCTTTTGCCCACACTCCGTCGGGCATGCGCGGAGCCGGTGGCGTCCACTGGGGGCGCTGCGGTTTGTTTGTAAACACAAGCTCGTCCATGAGAAAGCTTCCAAAAATTATCATCATTCTAAAAAAAAAAAGTACAGCAAAGTGCCGGGCATTTGTGTCGCACTTGAAACCTTTCAGTATTTTCCTACTTCGATGATGCATGCTTGACTCGTTCGACGCGTATACGGTCCTGGCTATTGCGCGTGGGTCTTAACGCGTGGAATGTACGCTTGATCAGAGTGTCGAACCGGAACCGAACTGAACCGAAAACCCGACTCGAACAGTTATTTTTAGCCGAACCGAAACTGAAGTGAATCGAAATCTTCGCCGCCATCTTGGAGCTGAGCCGGAACTGAACCGGAAAAAATATAACGGTAACCGGTTCAAAACGGTTCACGGTAAGTTTTGTTTGTATTACAAAATGAATGCTTGAGAAATACAAATTGGCAGCTGTATTTCTATGCAGCGGTCAAATTGTCATATACCAAATTGCAATGTATGAGAAATTGTGGGTTTTTGTCGCACTTTTGATTTGGTTCTATGATTAATAAATTGTCACGTGGTCCCGTGACGTCTTGGTCTCGAGACATGCTGTCAAGTAATGTCACATCACGTGGCCCCGCGACGTAGTCACGTGCTTCACTGACTGCGTCAAGTCGATTTGAATTGAGAACGTGACTTCATTTATTAGCGTTGTTGACATCATGACGTCACATAGCATCACGACTTTTCACCGCGAGTCACGTGACATCGTGACGTACTCGATTGTCATGAATCCGAGTCGCGTGCTCGGGTTCGTGACAATGAGCACCGTCAACCCTACCGAAAAACCCAGTATAACTTTTCCTTAGCTGGATTATGGTCCTTGAAATCCAGTTCCATAATTTTGAAATCCAGAAAGAATCCATATAGATTTCCAGTTTCATAATCCAGATAGCGAAAAGTTACACTGCGTTTTTCGGTAGGGAAACATAAGGTATGGTTCCTGGAACGCGCCTGCGACTGGTGTGTTTACCGCGCCCAAAAAAGTGGTCCCTCGATTTCCGCCTGGTGACGTCATAAAAGTGTCATGCTGTCGCCGGTCGCGATCCTGGTGGTGTTCCAGCAGCGGTGGTGTATGTGGCAGACGCCGTTTTTTGCTGCATGCCGCTCTCCAGTGTGACAGTCCACGGAAGTTTCGGCAGCTACCAGTTGGGACGCCGCCTACGACAGTGACACTTTCATTCGCTCGTGATTTTTGCCAGCATTTCTACGACTAACGGCCAGGATTGCAACATCCGGCAGCATGACACTCCGGCTTCTATGACGTCATTCGTTGCCTCTTCGGGACAACTTTTGATGTATTGGCAGCATAGGACGCTAAACACGCCAGTCGGAGACACGCTCCAGGCACCAGAATTCGGGTAATGGTTCGTGTTCAATCAAAAATGAGAACAGCCAAACTCCAACAATGTCTAAAACTCAACCCATGCTTTATTCTTGGCCAACCCCAGCGCATGACTATGATGAACACTGACGGTGTATAATTAGTGTCAGGTCCAGTGGCCGCTTGCTCTAATTGCGAGTTGAGGAAGGAAAGTAGTTTCTATTCCTTATTCCTTCTGCGTCTGCCGAAAGGACAAAAATTGTTGCACGACCCATTTTACATGCATGTACACATCATTGAGGCACCCAAATATGTTTCTGTTGCTGAACTGTCTCCGAAAGTTGTCCCCGAGAATAGAATCATTGAGAGGACTTAATGTGACTTATTAGTCTGATGTTACATAGAACTACAAGTGTGTACGGGACGGATACCCGAAAAGAAAGATCTTAGAGGCCTCAAAGGGACAGCCGAACGTTGACGAGTCTCTCTAAGTCTGACAGGAGTGTCGTTCTCAAGTTCTTCTCCAAGCTTCGACCACCTCCGTATTTTGTTTAAACTTCACAGTTTTTGGGTGCGAAATAAAAGAATTGGAGGGTTTAATATTAACAAATGACAGAAGATATAATTGTCGAATTACCCCAAACGGTTAAGTTCATCGGTAATGAAAAGTATTATCTGGAGGAGCGTCGTTCAAAAAGAAGCGGGAGGGAGGGGGGGGGGTGTTAAAACACACTGTGTTGTACAGGTTCCTCTGCTTCGCATCTTACAAATCAACCAGAAAGCGTGGTCCCGGAAAATACATTGTTTGCAAGAACACTCCTGCCAAAAAGCGAGTTTTCGTGGTGCCAGACGCTCGCGCCGTTCCTCACGGCGCTGCTCCAAGCAAGAATAATTTGTATCTCTCGAATATATGACTTCCACTGTGCGCGAACCTTCTGCAGCGCGCATTTGCCCCACCTGATTCGATTTTATTGTTAAGAACAAATCGCGATGACCACCAGCTTATAGTGCGATGACGTCACGTGCAAACCATGTTAAAAAGCTCAGTTTTTTGGTGAAACGCGATGTTCTCAACACTAGCAAAAGTGTATGTCCGAATTGTGAGGTTGTGCAGTATATAGTGAGCCTTGCGATGATATGCGGCAGCCTAATAGAATGTTTGAGCGCGCATGACGGATAAAGCACAGAGTTGTAAAGTGAGGGCTGAAAACAAGTGCACGTAAAACCGAATATAACATTAGCCTCCGCGAGACAGTATTTTGCGAAGTTTTGAGCTCGTGCAAGATGATGTCCTAGCCTGATTTATATTAGAAATATATTGGCTTTCCTTAGCGCAATTTAGATGTAATTAGGAATATCATTGCATGCATCTCTATGTATCCCTTTTTTTTTTTTGCAGTAAGGCGTTGTGTATTCGATTATTTAGAAGAAATACAATTTATAATCTCTCTTGCTGCACATTTTGTGTACACAGATTTTTGTTGGCATTTCCCGCCACCCGGTGTTTCACACTGCCAAACAGCGAACAAAAAAGCATGTTTCCACAGACTCTAACAGCTGGTGTATTTTCGAGTATCGTCCTCCCGTGTCGATCTTAAGCGCCTATTGTGAATTTCATACAGTCACATTTATTGATAAAATAAAAACATATTACATCACTGACTGAAGATTTGACAACATATATAAAAGGCCGATCACCTTAACGATATACATATAAGTAAATGCCCCAAATTTATTCAAATATGTTCTGCAACTCAATTGTGACGTTTCTATCCTTGATAGAATCGTTTAGAAGTGAGTTGGGACAGCCTTAAACAATTTTTAAGCTGATTTATATAATTAGGTGCTCTTGACACATATTGAACTTCTGAAACATATTGAAGTATTTTATTGCCTCTTTTATATGATGAACAGCAATTTTATGAGTCCGTGGGCTGGACAAAAACAAAGTATGCAGGGGCGCGTGGCGGAACTATGACGATTGCGCACGCAGACCGTCAGAAAGTGAACAATTAGGTAGCTGCAATGTTGAGTATGCTCTCTCCAATTAGCAAAGGTGATGCTCGTTTGCAAATCGAATTGACCGGCATCTCGCCAAGAACCAATCTCAAACGCCAAGCTATGCCGAAAATGTTCACTTAGGTAGGCGCCGTTTTAGGCCAGATTCGATCTGAGTACGAAGGTACGTATCAATTGCAGTGAACAATTTTGATCACTTCTTTCTGCGTGATTATTCGCCTGCATCGCGGTGCTGAGGGTAAACGATGTTGCTCAGGAAAACAAGCGTTGTGATCGCTGCTCACTGTTTCTACATAAAAGTTAGACTGAAAGGGCTTGTCCTAAAGCTTTCGTGACATTTTAAAACATTATTGTCTTTTAGCTCGATTGCATCTTTATCATATGTATTGTGAAACGTATTTCGTAAACTAGGTTTCAAAATATATAAGGCAGGAGGTGCCAAT
>JAZHYW010042615.1:0-20600 GCA_037355805.1 Ixodes ricinus | reverse complement strand
GACCCCGTAAGTGATGACGTCACAACATGGCGTCTGGGTCCAAACAAACGGTTGCTAGGGACGTTGCTATGGACTAATGCATGGAGACTCCACATGAGGCTAGGTTTTTGCTTACAAGTAACTAAACAATTTTTGTAAGCAACCCTAACTTCTTGATATCTAATTATGAAGATGTTCTTGTCGTCTCAGTGTCCTATCGCAACGATGCAAGCCCTTTCTGAAGTCTTACACTCCGCTTTTGCTTTGGTATCAGACGACACGATAGATTTGCTGGCCTCGGTAAACGAGCGACAAAAACAAGTGCATCACCATAACCATAGAGGCCTCCGCAATGTGCGTTTTTTCTTTCTGTGAACAACTTAGCTTCGTTACGAGGGGTGAAAATGCAGTAAAATCAAACCACGTCATGCAGATCAGTTACGACGACGACCTGAAGTGCATTCATTACCGGCGTAGTGCAGGCCAGCATGAGAAACAAATCGTACGCCGTCGAGGTAAGTCGTTTGTTATTGTTATTATTATTGTGGTTGTCAGGTTATTAAAGAATTGCATGTCTATCGCGATTTCGCAGTATTTTTTGCTTTTTTTTCCCCTTTGTATACATCAAATTCTATGGATGTGCTCTTTTTGGTGACGATCTTCATCAAACCCGCGATGCGAGTACAATCTGTAATAAACTCACCTTATGTTTTTTATCCAGTTCTTTCGCGCTTTGGGGTCTTGCGGAAATCTGAAGAAACTGCAAGAATCTTCCTCCACGCCATGGTTACAACCAGGTATACGAAGCACCCTCGCATAGCGCGAGTCCGCAAACAAAATTTGGGATCTCAGCCGTTCGCCTGAGAGTGCATTTTCTCTCGCGGGTGCAATACCGATCTTTTAGCAGACGTATCATCTCGATCGACGCCCGGACTTTCGATAAACCATATTTTTACATCGCACCCCACTATGGAAATCTTGCACAAGTGTTTGAAGCTCATTATATTTTAAACACAATGCGATGTCAGAATATCGTCTTTATTCACACGATGCAAACGAAGGCCCCACTTGGGCGGCCGGCGTGCGGAGACGGCATACTTCTTGCATTCGTCGTCTGCCCAGGCATCTTGGGGACGGAAGTTGCAGTCGTATCTTCAGAAACGAGCGATTACCGCCACACTTCTGTCGAAACATATATGACATTCAAGCTTTCTATATCTCTGATTTTTAAGAAGATTGGAATCCTACTCCAGATTTTGAACGGTCGGGGTTTCATGTAGCGAAACCGAGCCACATGTATTCCCTGTCCATAACAACACGACCACAGCAACGGTTTGTTTGGACCCATGACGTCGCACTTCCCGGAGTCGTTGCCGTTTCCATCCGCAGCTCGGCAAAACGGACGACCTAGCAGGAGAAAAACCTGAACTGGCAGAAACAGGTGCTTCTGAGATTCCCGCTCGGCTCTCGTGGCTTCCGTGATTGCATGTTGTCGGTGGTTGACGCGATGGCTACCGAAGTAAAGCGAGGGAGGTTGCGTTATCTGTGTCTAAAGCGCTTCGATCTGTTTTACCTGTCTTTACCGTGGCGATCAAATACGCCAGTGCTCCCGGCACTCCTTGCCCACTGCTGGCACGTGCCTCGCGCGACACAACAAATAACCCTTGGTACTTGTAATAAATAATGTCAAAACCTTTATCAATGGGCTTTATGTGATTACCAGCGAGAAGCAGCAATGACAGGGCTCCAAGGAAAATAGCGACTCCTGTGGCTAACTTTCGATAAAAGTCCGCCTGCATCGCTTTTCATGTTGTATGGGCATAGATTTTATACCGGTGGCTCTAGCGTTACTTTTTGTTTCAGCGTGCTTCCATCTGGCTGCTCTGAACGCAATCTACTGCCCAACCACTTGACCTGAGACGCCCACATTGTGCGTTTTATTAATGCTCGTCAGCGCGGTAAGGAAGCAGAGTGGGCCGTCCCTCTCGCTTGCTTCACCCGAAAAAGGCCCCAGCCTCTGGAAGCACCGCTCACGCCACCACTCCGCCTCAGGTTTCCCGGAAAGCGCAATGCATAAATATCGTGGCCTAAACAAGTTTGAAGCCGGCGCTTGCCTCCTTAAACACGTGGGGTGTGCCGTGGAAGCTGGCAACATGGCATGGCCCTACCAGACTTTTTGGCCGCCGTACATTCTCGAGAATGACGATCTCTGTAGTTGGCTGCGGTCGCCGAATTTTCCTTGGTCATTAATGTATGCGGCAAATGGTTTGTTGCGGATTGCTCGGTAAATGAGCGACTGGGAGTTACTGCTAGCGACGCAGCTCGAATGACGCCGAAGCAAACCACTCGCACTCCGGAATCCAGATATCTCTTGTGAACTCAATCCACACCCTGCCGTTTCGGTATCCAAAAGCTTACATCGGTGTGGCATGGGACAGCGTAATCACTAACGGGCGATGCACGTTAAGATTTACAGTTTCGCGGTCGTACTGCACTGGTTAAAAGAGCTCCGTTAGAGCTTTAAATCAATGTGACCGTGTCAAAGAAGGTAGGCCGACCTCTCGCCGCGCACGCGTTCACAACATCAGAAAATTTGCTTTCGTTTCGTAGCGCAATCAATGACGGTAAGTGCGAGTATGGGAGAGCAGCTGTAAAGTATGCACGAACTCATCTCTGTTACGTCACGGCGCGGTGGTGGCGCGTCGGACACACTTCCGGTCCGGGGCTGTGGGCGGAAGGGCCCGTGTGCAGAACGTGTATTCCTGCGTTGTTTGAAGGAACGAGACAGAAACCTGCCTTCTCGTCAAAGTGCCGCGCGGCTGAAGCTGCCCAAGAGTCGAGAAAGGTTTGAAGGTGCAGTTTCTACATAGAGCTCCGGTTCACGTCCTAGAACGTGGATATGTGCCGTGAAAGAAGGGAAAACGGGGACGCCGTCGGACCACAATTGCTTGGGCGGGAAGCACTTTGGGTTTAATTCACGGATACTTGTTTGTGGTCCTCAGATTTCTTTGTTTCGTTCCAACATGAACGCCGAGAAACCGTCAGGTTGTACAGACCACCTGCGGACTACGTTCAGTGCGTCTTCAAGTTGAAACGGCCGCCTGATCGTTCGACACTGTCGTCTGCTCTTTCAAACGTTTCTGCCTGTCATCTGCTCTTTTGAGAGGACACCTGGCCCGTAGACCAAGCATGGGCCCGGTGCTACGCGATGAAGTAAGTGCAGGCCTCAAAGACTGAAGGTTGAAGGTTGGTAAGCAGGCTCGACGTAAACAGTAGATACAAGGAGATGTTGATCATAGTTACCAGTGGCCATCACCGACTTGCTATGCCTGATTGACTTGGTCCGATTCTGCATGCGATTTTAGTATCGACAGTCGATCATCTCAGCTACGGTTCACGCTTTTGCAGCCCGAGTGACGTCGCTACTGAAAATTACGGACAGCAAATCCTCATCATGTGAATCAGGCTTTAGCGTACATTCTGCGGCGTCTCGCGGAATGAATCGCCGCATGTCAGATTATTCATGCGAAGTTTTGTGGTGTAACAGGCCTCTCGTTAATTTCGCTGACGCCGCTCAAGTAGTCAGTCATCGCCGAGAAGACGTAGAATCAACAGATTCCAACGAAAAAGACCGCGGAGACTCACGCGGCGTTGACAACATCGCATTCCAATGGTTTGTTTATGGGCGACGGCGCGCTGCCGCCACACCCCATCGCGCATGCCCGGCGCCGGTGGCATCGCTGAGAGCGCTCAGGTGCTCGGTTTGTTTGGTAAGCATGAGTTGGCGTATATGGTTTAATGAAACATCTATAAAAAAATTTGAAGTCGCACACTCGCGTTTTTGGGTTTCACAACGACGCACAGAACGTTTAAAGTGGAAAAGAAACCACAAATAACTTCCACTGCTAGAGCCAGAGCGCGAAAGGAACCCTAATAAGGGAAGAAAAAGAGTGGGAGTCAAACACAGACAATCAAGCGCAGTAAGGTTCTTTCTTTACACCAGCAAATAACAGGTGGAAGCAAAGCAAGTAACAAACTAGATCATCAAAATGAACCAAATATCCACTGAACACTAAAGAGCAACGCGTCACTTTAATGACACCGATCCCTAACACAAACTAGACATGTACAAAACATGCAGGTGCAAAAACAAACGAAAACACAACAATTAGTGTAGTAAGCAAACACGATCTGAATTCAACGACGTGCTGTATGCGTCAAGGTCAAGCGTATTTACATCCACAACTTCGCCTCGAAAATCAAACCAGCGTTCTACAAGCGAAAAACCCACATTTCTCCTTTGCGTATACTACTTGCCGTTTTCCAGCACCAAGCGTCCGATTAGCTTTAGATACGTACGTTTTGTGGATACAAAGAAAAAAACAACGGCATATAGAAAACGAAAACGGAGACCTGATAAAGAGGGAATCTGACCAATTACCGGAGCAACACGAGCGGATGGATCCGTTTCTACGTCTTCCCCCCGCTGACGAGTTTTAGATGTGACTATGTCGTGATTCGACCGATGGATCCACCTCCAGGTTGCAGGAACGATCTCTCCATCGCGACGCGCATTTTCACTCTCCTTCCCCAGCTCCCTTTTTGCTGGCAACCGCAAAACGAAGAATGGGCGGGTTCCGCTTCTCGCGGGTTCCCTTTGCGCAGACTGTCAGCGCGTCCAAGCCGCCTGGGCGCGTGCGTAGCCGGGAACGTGTGCGCAGACCAGCAACGCGTTCACACGCAATCGAAGAAGCATGGACTCACCACCGTTGCCGTCAGGACTTTCCGTCGCCGCAGTGGATCCGCAAATCAAAACCGGTATTCAATCCGGCGGAGACGACTATAGTCTATTTACCTGTCGTTGAAGTGGAAGGCGGCAGTTTGATACTCCAGACCCATGTTACCGGATAACAAAGTGGTGCGGGATGGCTTAAAGAACAGGCTTTTCGTGTAAGGCTCGTCAGAATTATGAGGCGCTGGAGAAAACTGGCCTTCTGCGTTAAGTCCTTATTTCGCACTACTTTCGTTCGCGTTCCGCCGCATTGAAAGCCTGCGGAAGCGCCTCAGCACGGACTTCATATCGCTGCGCCGCAGTGTTCTTCCGCAGCAGAACGGCCGTCTGCTTTCATCGCCGTCACCATGGCAACGAACGCCGAATGACCTTTTCGGACGGCGCGTGTATCACTGGGGGCGTGTTAACCCCCCCCCGGACTGTGTTTACTCTGCTTCGCGACGAAAGTCTGCGGCTGCCATTACAAAACTATTAAAATTTGGCTGTGCAGACGACGTTCCGAAAATCGGCGTTCGTTGCCATGGTGACGGCGATGAAAAATAGCCTTTATGCTGCGGAAAACGCTACTGAGCAGCGATACGAGGTGCGGGCTTGGTCTTAATGGGCGTTTGAGGTCTTAATGGTCGTAGACGTCGGTGGACAAACGGGTTTGCTCTATTGACGTCAAACTCTGGTTAGACTCAGTTGGTAGAGCGCTCTACTGGAAATAAAGAGGTCCTGGTTCGATACCAGGACCAAACTAAGTTTTACAGTCGCGCAACAGTCACCAGCTCTGTTTGGAGATTTGTATTTGTCCTTTCACCCCCTTGTTAGCTTCTCCAGGGATTGAATCGTTGTTCCTTGTTGATATTGTAGTTGGCCATGCAGCGCGTCCATCGCCGATGTTACAAAGTCACTGAAAGAAATCGTCCGCCACCCGCAGGAGCCGAACTCGAGTCCGTTGCGTGCGAAACGAAAACATTACCACTGAGCTTTTCCTCGAGGCGCAGCCACCTTGAATGTCGTCGCTTCTGGTACGCATCAAAACATCGTTTTAACCTCTCCACGCCAGCTGGCGGTGTTCACGAAAAATGCGTGAGCTGTCATTTCAATCTTGTATTGATCACCGGTATTGCTACCTAGCGCCAAGTTGAACTGTCGCTGATGACACCGTTCACGTACGCAGATGTGCAAGGCCCGCATAGCGAAGAACACGAAAACGAAACGCGTCTACCAGCCAACGCGACGGCTCCGAGCGTCACGCTTTGCGCGTCGCGTCGCTGCTATTGGCATCTCGCGCTACGCGTCTTCCCCCCGTTCCATGAGAATCTGGTTTCCACGCATCGTGGAAGACCATTTGAACAACAGTGCGACCGGCTCTACACCATTCCAATGCTCACGGGTCCTCGGCCCAACGTGCGTTCTCCTCGGCCCAGCGGGCGCATGTTCGTCGCATTGGAAAGCGAGCAAATCACAGGCCATTATGCAGGAGCACTGCAAACAGAACCGACCGGAGGCCTTTCGTGGAAAGGACTACAGAAGTATTCTCTGGCGGCCATGGCTGCTGTGCGCGACTGCTGAGCGCCTGCTGACAACGAGCTTCAGAGTTCTTTGCAACGTGCATTCCGCACCATCGAGAGTTACCGGCCTTGCAGCATGGTCATGTGCACGCTCGTTCTTGAGGAATGCGTTCTAAACATCGCACTCAAATATGGTGTCGAAGTGAATACCAGACGCCTAGCACGCTCTTGGATACGAAAAAATATATATAACCAATAACAGATTGCCGTTGTAGCATTGTCACTGCCGGGAGCTCGTGCCGGGAGACGCACTGAACTGAACCCAGCAAAAGAAACGAAAGCGTTCGGAACAAAATGACCAAATGTCTATTTTTGCTCGAATGCGTTTGTTCAGCGCACCGCACGGTGCGTGAACGCGACGCCGATGCCCAACGTCTTCGCCGCGACGTGTCGCACCTATGGCTGTGACTCGTAGAGTGCCTTCACGCACACGCGCGCTTTTGCCGGAGGTAAAGAGTGACATCTCAGCCATATTTACGCCCAATCGTTTTTTTATGCATTTTGAAGTGCGCGCAATCCGGTGTCACTCAGCTCGAGCGCATAGCCTGGCTAATGGCAGACGCCATTTTAGCGCCCAAGTCACGCACCGAGTGTGCGAGAGCGTCACGCGCTGGCAGATTCAGTGCAACAATGGATGTCTTCACCCTGAGACAGACAGACATGTAGGCACCCCATGTGACTGTACTGCAAGCGAACACCGGACAGCTCGTGGCTGCACTTTTCATTCACATCGCGCTCTCGTGCGAAGGAGAGCTCGCCGAAATAAGCTACGCGCTCGCGCACGCATGCTTTGACAGAGTCGAAGCACTGCTGGAGCTATGCTATAGTCAGTTACAGGTTACGATAAGTATTCGAGGGAAAGAGGGCTAGAGGAGGAGAAGCCACGCGGAATGCTGGCGAGGAGAACACCTCCTCCACTCCCCGGCGTTTCGTCTGCTTCCTCCTCAGCCTGCCTTCCCACGAAAACTTTTCTTTACCTGTGGCTGGCTATAGACTTGACGACGTAGCATAAGCTGGTTGGCACCGAGTATAGTTAGTGCGAGAGAAAATGGACGTACAGAAACGAACGAACGGGTAAGGAGCACGCCCATTAGATAGGACTACTTCCAAAAATACACGTACGCCACGCTGCGTCCAGCAGCATCATAGGACCTGCTTTCGGTGCATGGAGAGGGAGTGGCGCAAGTTTTTATGGCACCGATTGCCCCCGCTGACGAAGCGGTGCGGGGAATGCCGGCAACTCGCATGAAATTAAAATCAACGCTCGCCCGCATTGCTCCCATGGCTCCGGTCTTCGCGGAGAACCCCCCATTAAAATGCGGACCTCCAGCGGCAGTGCCGAGCTGCACTGCAGACTCAGTGCGGAGCAGGAGTACGTACGCCTGCTGTATCCCGTACCTTTCTGGCGGCATGGCTGCCACTCTGGAGTAGGAAGCATGGCCCTCCCTTAGGGAAAGCTTAAGACATTCAGGGAGACAACAGAGCAAGATGATCGGTCCAGTATACTTCTTATTCTGTCTGCTACCGTAGTTTTCAGTTTACCTGCGCTCAAACTCTGGCACGTCGAAAAACGCCAACACCCCCCTCCCCCCTTCAAGAAAAGAAGAAGACACTCACTACACACACACACACACACACACATACACACACACGCGCGCGCGCACACACACACACACACACACACACACACACACACACACACACACACACACACACACACACACACACACACACACACACACACACACACACACAAACACACACACACACACACACACACACACACACACACACAGAAACAACAACAACAAACCGTGCTTTAGCATTTCCATTTGTATGTCTGGTGAAGAGCACCAAACAGTATTGTAAGTGCAAAGAGAGTCACGTATTCGCAAAAAATGCAATCCTCTGTATTTGGTCTTGATGGTACGTCGTAGAAGTGAGATTGAAAAATTGAAACGGAAACTTTGGCCGATGGGATTTCAAGATGCTTTGCGGGACACTAGGCCACTAGATCGCTTCGATTTTGCAAGAGGTCTGTGTGCTTTCCGAAGCAGCAAGCCGGTTGGTTATAAACAGTTGTCGTGAATTCCATGGCCCAAGGCTCCTTGGCCGCCAGACTTTCCACGCTGAAGCCAACAAAATAACAACAGCGACAAGAACGAGCAATAAGTCAGCAGTGAATCGTGACGGCGGCCGGCCCACCGCGAGCGTCCGTTAGAAGCAGCACCTGCCCGCGTTCGTGCAATGCACGAGACAGAGGCGGCGGCTATAGAGACCGCCCGATGCCGGTGCATGGGCTCCATCAGAACGCTCTTCTCCCCCGGACGTCAGAGCCACTGGCAGGAGTCCAGGCCGCGATGGGCCAAGGATCCGGGAGGCGACGGCGGCTGTGCCCGCAGACGTCGCTCGTTTTGTGACGTGGCGGGCTTCAGGAAAGAGACCCGCCAAATGCGTTTCGAAACGCGACGGAATTAACTCCCTCCCGCATGCCGGAATGGCAGGAAGCGCCTCGAGTTGAGGAGGCGTGCAGGACGGCTGGATCGCGTTGCATCATCGCCCCCGCAGACCCTTGCCGTTTGTCGGCGTTCCGAAGCGGACAATAAGCCGAAAACAAGACGAAGATAGCAACCGCTAGTTAGGCGAGAAGAAAGTCTCAGAGCAGGCTGCACCGTTATTTTCGCCTCCTAAATGTGACGTGCGTGGGTACAGGTGCGTTCCACACTGTTTACTCGGAACGCCGGAACCCTTTAGAGCACGACAGCAGGCGCGTTTGGAATTATAGGTTCAAAGGAGCGGTGGAGGGATGTCGAAATAGCCTGAAAGATTTTTGTTTGAAGTCAGTTTGAATCAAAGTGAAAACATACGTAAAAAATATATTTAAGCATTTACTTTGGGCGGAGTGCTTCAGAGAGAACGTACCAGTGAAAGAAAATGCCCGCATTGGACGAGGACTCGAGCGGGAAGGACACTATTATCAAGAGTTACCGACAATTAAGTCGGGGTCACGCTCCTATATATCATACAATATACAGTCTGCATTCATTTCGACGTTCGTGCTTCGAATGAACTCATGACAATAAGTTCGAGGAGAAACTTAGCATTCTGGCTTAGAAACGACGAAAACCTGTGGACTAGGACTGGGCGTCGATTAAAAATTTTAACCCGATCGATCTCCACCTTTAATCGATTAATGAATCGATTAATCGGTTACGTTGATGTTTATAAATAATATACTAAAAATAATGCAACAACTAGTCTTCCCTTTGAAGATTATTTCACTCTCCTGTTCACGGCGCAAGGACATTTACAATTGAGGATACGTATAGTTCAACGGTTCAAAGACAATATTTTTGCTCAGCTCCGAAGACTAAGACGTTTGTCCACGTGCTCCGACGGGAGACACCACGGCAGTCAGGTTTGGCAATGCTTTCTACTTATCGGTGCTTCGATCAGAAGGCAATGATTGTTGTCTGCGTTGTAGCGGATGGTCCTGCCGCGGTGGCGTACACGGGTGCTTCGCTCGTAGGCTGATACTGGAACTGAACTACGCTTCCACTGTAATGAAAACGGCTTTTTGCATGACGATGCAGTGAATTTCCTTGAGTTAGAAACTTCCCCGCTGGAAGTTTGGTTTTAAACCCAAACTTTCCAGCGAGATTGCCTGCATACTCGTGCAACTCGTCTGCGCGGGCCGGGTACTGGAACAAGCAACTATGGCGTTGTTAGCTTCCGCCGTTTTTCTGCTTGCTTGTCTTTCCTGCGATGTGTAATAGATCCTCAACTGCGTGAAGCTTCGCGGTCGGCAAAGGGATCAATTGCGGGCCCGGCTTGTTCGTCCGGCCTCGTAGAACTGTAACGTATATCCTCGAACACGTTGGGCTTCGCGAGCGCGAAAATTTATCCTTGCTCATACGCATAGCACCTCGCTGGGAACAGAAAACTGCTCAGGTCAGAGAGAACGACCGGATGCACGCCATGCAGCGTTTTCCCTAAAAGGGGGGGGTTGCATGAGTTACCTCTTAGTTCGGGCAGGTCGTCCAGGATAGAGCATGTGTGCGTCCAGTTGACTTCTTTTTGAGTACCGATTAAAAACCGATTACCCGGTTAAAAATTTTGATCGCGATTAACGCCTCAATCGATTAATCTGAGGGTTAATCGATTAAATGCCCAGCCCCACTGTGGACTATACGTAACACGTCCTGCAAAGAACGAGATCAATCAACGGTATGGTTCAACAACAGTACAGTGATTATCCAAAACGTGATGCGCATTGGTCTTGCGCGTTATTAGAGTGAAAGGAGTGTGGAAAGGTGTGAAAAGGTGCCAGATGTACGCGGCGGCGCGTTGCGCAGCATGGGCTTGAGGATCCGAGCGTTCCACGAGCCTTCGGCGAGCATCGTTTGGCTGGGCGGTTTGGTAGCGCGAACTGGCTCCTGCTGAGGTCTTTTCACCGTGCTTTGTCTTGCGTCGACATGGCAGTGCAATGCCCATCCGACTAAAGTGACATCCACGACGACGACGGCTACGACGACGATGACAATGCCAGAGCGAAGCTAAAGAAATGCAATTCAAAGCATGCGCTACTACGCCTTATGCTTTAGTGGCGCCCTCTCGTGTCGTCGACACAATGTGTGGTAGCCGTGAGCGCTCGCCGGAGCTCACTACCTCTCCTAGTTCACTTTAGCGTTATGCATGTTCAAGCCAAACCATGTTCTTTTTTTGTGTTAATGGCTGGAGCTGCTGCGTTGGTTACAGAGATTTTACTTTGCGCGATCGCCGAATGTGCGGACGCGGGATGGGTGAAAGCTTTGAAATGTGCTCAACGTTCACCTCAAAATATCCTTGCATCAAAACGTCACGGCACCTATACGCCTTGCCAACGCTTATCACCAATAAAAATTATATCAAATGCGAAATCGCTCTGGACGGATGCGCGGCGTCTGTCATTCCGTAGAAGGGATCTACTGCACGTGCCCGGTATCTCGCTCCACAGCCCTGTAGTATGGTGCCTCAAATCAGCACCTCCTAGACAGCTTGCGCTCTGCGTCACGTGACATGACGTCACGTCCGGAGGCCGCACGGGCGCTGATTGATGTGAGTGCCGCGTCAGCGTTCGCGTGGGGCTCGTTCCTATCCTAGTCCCACGCCAACGGCTGACGCGGCACTCGCATCCAATCAGCGCCCATGCCGGCCTCCCAAACCTGACGTCATGTCACGTGACGCGCAGGCTTGAAAGCTGTCTAGGAGGTGCTACTCGAACGCGCCTCCGACTGATGTGTTTACCGCGTCCAAAAAAAGTGGTCTCTCGATTTCCGCCTGATGACGTCATAGTAAAGTCCCTCGATAAAATTTACGCTTACAACTACCCTCAACCGTTGGTGCCAGGGAAACGCGCCAGACACGTGGCAGAGCAGGTGCTCCGCCGCCAGAGCCGTTTATTGAGAGAGTTTGGCCATACATTGGTTTGAATAGGCGAGCATCTCGGGGCCAACCACAGGCCGCGAAACAGCCCCTAGCGGTGGTCGTGTGCTCTAAATTTGTGACACGACTATACTTCGTTTCACCTTATGTGCGAGCGAAGGCAAAACTGGAAGCGCGAGCACGGAAGCTCCGTGCGTTCAGGCTTTGCTCGAGCGCGCGAGCTGGGGAGAAATGCAAAAAGCGCTGGTCTCGCGCTTCTAGCTTTGGCTTCGCTCGTAGATAAAGTGAAACGAAGTATAATTTGAGCCGTGCCGAGCGGGACTCCGCGTCTCAAGACGCTCGCGCACCCCACCCTTTGCACTGCTTTCTTTCAGCCAGTTTCAGGACGCTGTTCTAGCAGTGCAGACAAAGGCGTGGGCACGAGCGCGTGGCTTTGGAACGTGCCTCCTATGCACGAGGTCTCGTACAAACAAAAGCGTTTCGCTGAGCTAGGCTCACGCGCCTGTGCCTTTGTCTTCACTGCAGACATTTGTGAGATGGAGTAGAGGTCTCCTGATTGGTCGACGCTGTGTCACAAATTTAGTTTACGCTCTAAGCGTGGGGGAATATTCGGCGCTGGCGGCGGCCTTTGCTCCGCCTATTGTCCAAACTCTCCTAATATACGGCTCTGTCCGCCGCCATTTGGTCCGAAGGGCTGCTCTAACGTTGGGCTGCTCATTTCAGTGCTGCGCCGCCATGTGCTCTCAGGGCAGCTCGAGACAAGGGGCTCGTGCAGTGGTGTATGTGACGCCAGTGCACTCTCTCTGGAGCGACAGAGTGCCTTGACTATGATTACATGAGAGGCTACTGTCTGTTTTGACAACCGCACGCGTGCTATACTCTGATTCACCTTACGTTGTACCGCAGAGAAGGCCAGAAGCGCGAGCTCATAGCGTTGGGAGCTGCTCTTAAGGCACGAGAGCTTGTGCCGCCGAGTACCGCCGAAATGTGCCCTAAAGCAAGAAGCTCGCGCTTGTAGCCTTTCCTGCGGTACATCATAAGGTGAAACAGAGTATTGTTCGTGCGCGACCGAAAGCGTCGCTGTGGTCGGCCTTCCACGATTGGCCGAACGCTGACTATGACGTCGGAAAGGGATTTATCATCGACGGAATAAGAGGAATGAAAGAACTTCAATTTTGACGGTGTTGGCAGTGTTCCTTTGAGAGCGCAATGATTTCAGCTTCCACCATGCTATTTACAAACACCATCGAACTTGTTGTTCGCAAGGTAATGACGTCACAAGGGGAACCATAGGAGGCGCCACCAAAACATCTCGCCGCTAATTTAGCGGCGAGATGTCTTGGTGGCGCCCTCCTATGGTTCCCCTTGTGACGTCATTATCTTGCGAACAACAAGTTCGATGGTGTTTGTAAATAGCATGGTGGAAGCTTGAAATCATTGCGCTCTCAAAGGAACACTGCCAACACCGTCAAAATTGAAGTTCTTTCATTCCTCTTATTTCCGTCCATGAGAAATCCCCTTTCCGACGTCATAGTCAGGGTTCGGCCAATCGTGGAAGGCCGACCACAGCGACGGCTTTCGGTCGCGCACGGGGCTAATAGTCATCGACACAAGTTTTGCGTCGATTCCAATTCACAGGGGCAAGACATCCTTATGGCACGTAACGTGGTTCCGCGATCAAGAGCTCATGGAAATCTGACAAGAAAGCTTCAAAATGCAAATCCACATCTTAGGCACGTGAACATGTTTTTGTAGATTCACTGGCACCCACCAAGTGAACGAGGTATGTGGACGTAGGATATAAAAATGCAATACATAGATTGACTAACCTTCCCCAATTTCAATTGTTCGAAAACAAATATAGCGACCGCTACTCTTTAAAAAAAAGGAGTTATAAAAATCGTGAACAAAAATACCTCTATTAGGCCAAAAAATAACAATTCCGAACCTAAAATGCGGTGTCCCTCTCGGGACACACTTCGCAATAAACCGCTCGGAAAACAAAGGTTTATAGTTCCGATATTATCTGAGCGAGAAAGCGTGCCTTGCGGTAAATTGTTTTTTGGGCGGCTTTAGGGCGGCAGAGTGTGAAGGGTACCTTAGCTTAGAACGAGTTCTTGGAAAATCTGATACTGATTCGGAGGAAAAAGCTTCACAATATTTTATATTGGAGGACGTAAAATATAAAATAATATTGCATGCCCTTCACTATAGCACTCTTATACTGTGGAGTCCACTACAACACACCAAAACAGTACACACTCGAAATAGAAAAGATGGGGATGCTATCGTGGAGCGCAGGAGGGATTAGGTCGGTAAACTTTTTTTTAAAGTAATTTATTTATTTGTGGAAAAAAAACGCACACACACACACCTCAACACAATTACCGTTACAGCGGTGTCGAAACCGGGGCGGGCGAATGCTCTACGCGACACGGTTAGCGCTAACACAACATTGGCGCTTCGTCGCATTTTGCTCAGAACACCCAAGTTTCCTCAGGATGAGCACATCAAGCCACACTACTAAATTTCATAAAAATCTTTGAAATGCAAAAAAAACAAAAAAAAACAGAAAAGAACAGGCGGTCATTTATTCGTGCTTTGTATCACGAAGGAAACGCATTAATCAGAAGTCACGTTCTAGCGCAAATTTTTGTGGCAGCGCGGTATTCCGCGATTTCGGAGTTTCCGCGTAGCCTTACTGAAGCAGACTTTTAAGCCTGAGCCCTGCTGCTCAAGTATTATACGGGAGACACAGTGTTCGCTGAAGACATGATGACTTGATTATCTGCAGATACGCCTCAAACATCTTCAAATCATGTTTGTTTTTGTTTTGTTTTTCTTTCTACATATATATGTTTTGAACCTGTCTGCAGCCAGATTTTGTATACCCAATCAGACAAGGGAGAAACACACGCCTCAGACGGTGTCCACAGGCTGTCTTTTGTATGATGCATTGGCAGGGTGATTGCAGCACTAGGTGCCTTAGCAGAAGGGTACCGCATGTACCGCGGCCAAGGTATACAGCTCCTGGCGAGCGCTGAAGAGCGCGCTTTAAAGTTACAGTGCGAGCTTCCGGTGCCGATGCCGCCCCGGCTTAAGGCAACGCTACGCTAAGACTGCCTACTGTTTCCGTTATGCCCGAATCGGGCTCAGTGTGCGCCGCGAAGCGTCTGTTCGCTGCGCCCAGATGAAACAGGGGGTCGTCTGCTCGCTGCAGCGCTCATCGTGAGATGGCACCGCAAGTCATTACCATCACCAACTCGGTCGTTTTGCAAACACGTGCACCGTTGACCTTGGCATCTTTTTAGGTCTCATGTTTTACAGAAAGGAAGCTACGCCTCGAAATTTCGCCAGGCAAAACGCACTACCAAAATACCCGTTTGACGAACGTTCAAGGTTTATATGTGCAGGCGCTGATTTTTGCGGCTCGTTTTACAGCGCTGAGATTCATTATCGACACTATATACACCAGACACTGGATCACCTGAGGTGCGTTCTTTAGACAGGATAGTGATCGAGGAGTTAAAGTTCCTCCAAGCGGTGTCAATGGTACCCAAACGGCACTAGAGGTCACAAGGTGCCACTGAAAGTGCTCAACACGGGACACCTTGTGACGGCTCTTACGAAGTACTGTAGATGCAAACTTCTAGTGACGACTAGGCTAGACGTCTTTGAATCGCATACTGTATTTTCTGCGCTTAGGTTCTGTTGTGACAAAATACCGCGGCGTAGTGAGCTTGTCGGTTAGAAGGTATTAGTACTTTTTAGTTGCATGAACTTCCACAAGTTCATGCAAGTCTTGCACAGCTCGTGCGCAAATGCGTCTCACTATCTCCTCGTCACAATTTCTCTTGGCCGTGTAGTCGTCTCTGAACATTAGTGATCAAGATTTCGTGGTTTTAGAAAATTTTTGTTAATTTCATGGCCCCGAGCGGCTTTTGACATAACGTTCGCGTCGCCCTCACTCTATGCAGAAAAAAATTACGGTAACAAACTAAGAAACAAATATATACGATTCGGTGTTTTTAATTCCATTTTTTCTTCAGTAACAAACATTTAGCGAAGCTTTATCGGCAAATAACCAATGTGCGAAAACACGACCATATGCTAGGATTGAGTTCCCGAAGAGCAACAGCGCGACTAGATAGATTAGTTCAGTGATGTACCACCTAAAGTCAGAAGTCAAATAATTCGTCATTAGATGTTTAGACAACGTAAGACTAGTCTGACAGAGTATTCGGCAACATTGACACACGCGGTAGATGCATGCCTTTGCGAGGGATGCGCAGTACATGCGCCTCGTGCATTGCGCAGCCATCAGAAAGACGCAGAGCGGAGACAACTCCGCGCAACTGTTTCGCCTTGAGCTGACAGAGGTCCGTGCAGCTGCGTCCGTCTGTCAAAAATTGAGTGCTGCCGTGCTACCGGTACAGAAATAGTAACACCATGTAGCGATTCGATAAGAGGGTTGTCTACGCTGACGTCAGCGGAGGACAGACGAGCGGCTGCGGACAAGCTCCTCAACTTGCTTTTTCCGGTCATGATGTCTTGTGATCATGTCACGAAAAGATGAAGCCGATCTTATTTTTTTTTAATATAAGAGGGTTTTAATGTCCAGGGATCGAGGCAAAAGTAAGCAGGGCGCTCTATAGTGGCGAGTCCTTTCGAAAATATTTTCCGAATCTTGATCGGTCTATACGCACTCGTAGATTCGTTCTTTATTTCCACGACTCTCGCGTGAAACATTTATTTGCATTATATGCTTCGTTTCGCTTCTGAGATATAAATAATGGTTCTAAAATATAAATACAATTTCGAGATATAAATATTTTTTAAATGCACATCATTTCATGGCAAGAGACCCGGCCCAGTCTCTTGTTGGAGTGGTGGTTTGAACGCCTTCGGACGCCTTGTCGTTGCCATTGCTGTCTTAATCTTTATTTTATTACCGTAATTGCCTACAACGGATGTCTCCTCGTGTTTTGGTATCTTATAGATTATATAATAAACTAGGAGAAAACGTTTCGTCATGTTTCTAGGTATTTGGGCCACCTTGAAACTCCCGGACATAAGGCGTTCATACGAGGTCTCGGTGGACATAGATTTCTCGAGAAGCCCTAATAAACAACATATGAGCAACAAAATAGCAGTTAAAAGGTCCATAACCATTTGTGGCTAATGAACTCGCGTGCATGGTAGAAAAAAAAGCTAACGAAATGGACAACAGCAGCGCGTCGTAACAAACCGAACATGCCTAACTTTTGTCTACTTCCAAATAAAGGTCTGAGCCTTTTAGTACGGTCACCTGGAACGCGCCTTCAACCGGTGTGTTCAGCCCTCGTCGCAAACCACCCATACTTCAAAAGTAATCTCGAAGTAACAACAGATGACGTCACAGCAGCCGGAGTCTCATGTTGTCGGATGTCGCGATCCTGGCGGTTGTTGCTTGAAGTCCCACCACAAAGCACGAGCGAACACAAGTGTCGCTGTCGTCGCTGCGTCCCAACTCCTGCATGCCGAAGCTTCCGTGGACTGTGAAGCTGGAGAACGACCTGCAGCGGAACAGGCGTCTGCCACATCCACCACCACTGCTGTCATACCGCCAGGATCGCGACCGGCGACAGCATAACACTTATATGACGTCATAAGGCGGAAATCGAGAACCACTTTTTGGACGCGGTAAACACATTAGTCAGAAATTCATTCCAGACACAGTATACTTCATCTGTTCGTGGCGAGAAGTTTTGGTATCACCGTCTGGTGGAATTTGTTTACAACCCAGAGGGAGGATATCTTCAACTTCCTCCGCTGGCGCAAGCACGTGCAATGCCAGGCTTCTACGCACTATGCAAATTAAAACGCAACCGCGTGGGTAGCACGTGCATTACCCATAGTGAGGTACCCATAGTGAGGAAAACAGAAGCGCCCCTAGCGAGCTTCTTTCACCGCGAGCTGCAGCTGAGTGCGCGACCGCTGTGCGCATGCTGACGGCTAGCTCCCAAAGTTATTTTGCAACGCGCACTCCGCACCGTCAATATTTGCCGGTCTTAGCAGCCTACTAATGCTGAACTCGTTTTGAGCATGCGCTCTGAAAAGCGCACTCAAATATGGCGTCCAGTGAATAACCCCTATTAACAACATCGCGCCCGCTCAAAAGAAAGAAAAAAAAGTAAAAAGTATAACAACAGATGGAGACACAAACAGAGATACACACAAGGGCACGCTACATGTCTGCTCCGCTGTCCCAGCCTTTCTGTGTGCAATGTTTCTGTCTGTAATGAATCCCTAACTCACCCGAGGCTCTACCTTAAAAAAAGGACGTGGACGTTTATGCGAAGGAAAACGAATTGTTTATGTATCGCTCGAAAACTGACAGTTTAAAACCCTCCATTGTGCACGCAATAGACCGTTTTCAAACGCGCGCGCCCTCCAGTAGACGCTACGTCGATTATCCGAGGTCGCCGCATTATTGGCACGCACTTCGAGCATACTTATACGCGCTCGACACGAGTGTTGTGTCAACATTCGCCGCGTACTCGAATCCAAATGCACTCGACGACACGACTGCTGCTTCAGCGCTCGGTGTGAGCTCGAACCCAATCGCAGGTTGCGCGCGGAAAGCTACGCCCAAAACACGGCGCGAACCAGTGTTGCCCGATAAACTTTTGAAAAAGATCTATAAAACCGCAGTCCAACTGCTCACACGTTCTACAAAAGACAGGCTGTTCGGTGCGAACATGGTAACAGAATTATCTGCGTACGCGTCTCAAGTATGTTTCAAGCATGTTTCAAGCATGTTTTCTTCTTGCACATGTGTAATTCCAACATGCATCTGCAGACTCTTTTGTATGATGTTGTAGCGATAAGATCGCGGAGTTGGGGGGATCGGTGACCGAGTGGGCTAAAGCGCACACCCAGCTCGACGCGCGTGGAGCGAAAGCTCGCGCTGCAGAACTCAGGGATCCTGGGCTCGAGCCCCACCCCTGCCCGTTTCGATCTGGATGAGCATCGTACCGGCGTGCGGTCGTGTGTCACTACTGCGTGGTGCACGTTAAAGACCCCAGGCTAGCGGTTGTACCGCACTGGCTAAATTGCTCATCTACAGCGAGTGACTCGTCGCAACTTTAAATGACTGACCAACTACACGCTGTATAAATATCCCCACAACCCCCAACCCCAATTAGATCGCGGAGTTAAGTTTGAGCACGGCCGGACTGGAAGCGCGCGCTCTCTTTCTCTTCTTACGGCCTTTGCAATCGCCCGGGAGTCAATGGCATTTTTTCTCCGTATGTAGTTCACTTGCTTGCCGCCAGGGGCGCAACCACCTCACCCCACTTCATCCCACTCGGAGAGTCCCTTCCAGCTGCTTGCGCTGGTGTTCGAGCTTCGTAGGCTGTTGTTTTGGCAACGGTTTATTGAACTTCGCTCCGATTTAAGTCACTCTACCGACTCTACCACACATGGACGACTACGGTCCATCTGTGGAGGGAGTGACGTGCTTGATGGAAGGGCTGTCACAGCAGCCCTTGATCACATTGTCAAAGAAAAGGCCCCTTCTAAGCAAATACAGATGTCAGACACTGATTCTGAGCAGTTGGCAGCGGCTGTGCCCAACTCGGTTACCACTGACCTGAAAAAACTGAAAGAGCGTTGCGCTCCATCTCCATCCGTGACATACTCTGGTCTGGAGTACGTCGGGGGCTATCTGGTGAAACTCATTAGTGAGTTTGGGTGCGAAGCCTGTGTTGTGCTGTTGACTACGTGTAGCAGAGGTGATCCTCTGTTCGTCTTATTGCGAGGCCAGGATAAAAGCGGACTTCATTATCCAAATCCTAGGTTCCTCGCACTTCTGGACAATATTGTTGTCTTTTTTTTAAGGCTGTTAAGCATCTTTCGCGTACAAATGTGCACGAAGTTCTGCAACCACTCATTGCACCCTATCTTGAAGACGCGCCAATCCTAAGTTGCCCATAGGGCATTGACAACAGTTACTCAAAGCGCTTGGCTGGTTTAATTTGCAACAAGTTCCTCAGAATACTTCTGATTAACCATGCAAAGACGGTCACGGACAGAAACGAAAAATCAGCTGGATATGTGCACAAGCCCTCGGGAAGCACTTTAGGCTGTAATATGCACTGTGCGAAAATTGTGCAGACTACTACACCCTCGTCTAGAGCAGCTGACCGACTTCATGTGCGGCCTATGAAATGATGATGCAGACCACGGGAATAGATAGAGTGGGCCTGCTTACATTTCACAAGAGTGTACGAATTATTTATCATTTAAAGTTCCTCCACGTAGAAGGGCTCCGTCTCTTTTTGTTCTTGAGTTTCAACAGAAGTCCTGGAGGTAAAGACGAGTATAGTTTTTCCGCAATTGCATTCGCTGTCTCTACTTACTACCTTTTACTCCCGAATCTCTCGGAGATGTGCGCAAATATTCACTGTTTTGGGCTCCTCAGAAGCGCATTAGATAGTGGCTGAGGGTCTAAACGTAAGGATCAGGTGTCAAAGGCTATAAAAATCTCGGCCGCAAGTTGCGACAGCGCTGAGATACACTGTCAGACGCGCTCTGTGCAAACGGCAAAGGGTAGCCCAGGGGTGAGGTGACAGCGCCCCCGCGAATTGCGGCGGGAGGTGGCGATTGCCCCGATTGCAAAGGCCGTAAGAAGAGAAAGAGAGCGCGCGCTTCCAGTCCGGCCGTGGTTTGAGGTGGCTATCGTGACAAGATTTTCTCAACATGTTTTCTGTTTTATATATATACGCCACGTTTTTCCATAAGAAGCCCCGAGTGTCCCTTTTGGATCTCCAGCTTTCAGGAAGCTTCCCACGGGAGCGCGCGGC
>JAZHYW010042611.1:0-69690 GCA_037355805.1 Ixodes ricinus | reverse complement strand
ATACAAAAGAAGCTGGTCAACCGGAAGCTACGTCGGCCATAGGAAGTACCGCCATTACTTTATGGTTCCATCCGTGCAGAAGGTGCGCCTTTTCATGAAGGTGCGCCTTGAGAAGGTGCGCCTTTTTCACTGAGAACCGATGGAGCATGGCTGTGGGGGACTTTTTGAGAGAAATTGCTCATCATTTGAAACGGTGAATGGCTGTCGCACGAACACATGAGCCCCGAAAGTTTTCAAATAAAATTTGAAGTGACGTACTTACTTTTGACTTAGACTTAGAACTAAAAAAACGATGTTTCGTTGTAGTTTCATAAATAGCACATCAGCTTTAGCTACCGCAAGCTTCCGGCAGAAAGAAAACTATCAATAGAAAAACATGAGAGGCTAGGAGGCTCACATGGCTAAAGTTGTTGCGCCTCCGCAAAACCTAAGTCGCCTTCTGGCCTCCATGAGTTGGAGTGCGCTCTTACCGGGAGTGCGACTTTTTATTTATTTGTTAAAATCCCCTCAAGCCCCATCGGGTAATACAGAGAGGTGAAGTGATAAGCACAATATGCGAAACAAACATAAAAATCGGTAAAAATATCTTCATGGGTTACTTGCATCAAAATAAATTGTAACAGCTACAAGTTTGGACATTAAAAAACCTGACGATGAAATGGGTGAATGACACGAAAATGCACTCGATCCGTGCATAAAAGATCATCTTTCACACTTTTTATATAAAAGACATTCGATGAAACGGCCGTCAGCGATTCGATGAAACGGCGTTCGATGAAACGGCGTTCGATGAAACGTCCATTTTTCGATGAAACGGCGTTCGACGAAACGGCGTTCGATGAAATGATCCGGGAACCTGGTAAAACAGTGACTTTTTGTTCACCTTTCGAGCCTCGAAAGTGGAGTTAGGACGGCGTATATAGTCGCGTCTACAGCAGTCAGTAGGTACGACGGATGAATCCTGCACAAAAGCTCACCGGACAAAAGCTCACCCATTTTTTCACAGACCCGGACAAAAGCTCACCCATATTTTCACAGACCCGGACAAAAGCTCACCACGAGAAAATTTCATGTTGGTCTTAACACGAGTGCGGACAACTTAGGTGCATGCGTGCGACACAAAAAGGCAACGATAAATTAAATCTGACAGGCGCATGGTTTGTTGATTTTAATAGAAACAAGTTTATTTATCGATTGGTTAGAAGCGAATGCAGTCCCCCACTAGCTCCAGCAGTCTTGGTAGATCTCGATGTACATGCAAGCCCTCGCAAATATTTCTAAGACGATTCTGCAGGTGCAGAGTGGTTTTTCGCACCCGCTTTACTGTGGGCTCACCTCTCCGGGCTTGTGTCAATGCCGTGGCAACGAGCGCCTGATTTTGCTGTAGGCATTCAATCAGCCTCAAGACGCTTGGACGGGCGTGGCCGACGAGCTTCTGGAACCCGGTACTCCATCTTTCGCAGGTGTTGTTCATCCGGTCTCTATCTTGAAGAGTGGTGTCGTACATATTCCACCGTACCGGGGAAACTCCGGTCGTCGTCGGCGCAGAGTCAGGCGAAGGGAAGAATTCGCTTTGGGTGCCGCCGCAGATGGAACAGAAGCATAACGGAAGCGGCCGTTGACATACGTGCAATCAAAATAGTCCAGCAGGTAGCCGATGTCACCGGTAGACTTTTCCCTGGTGGGTAGTTCTTGTGGAACAAGCTGTGGTGGAAGGAACGCGAGCCTATCTAAAATCCCGCACAGTTTTCTAAATTGGTCATCTGTCTTGTACTTTTCCAAAAGGCCGAACTCCCGTTCTTTCAAAATATTTTTAAAAATTCGCAACTCAATGGTAGATGAGGTACAAGTTCTCCTAAAAATGGTCCAATGTCCATCGCGTCCGCACTTTATTTCAGCCCGTGTTTCGCCCGGGTAGAAAAAAAAAAGAAATCAAGGTGAGCTTTTGCCCGGGTCTGTCAAAAAACGGGTGAGCTTTTGTCCGGGTCTGTCAAAAAACGGGTGAGCTTTTGTCCGGTGAGCTTTTGTCCGGTGAGCTTCTGTCCGGTGAGCTTTTGTCCGGTTACCACGACGAATAGCCTGCAATCCGGAGTGCTAATGCTTGTTTATTAAATCCAGTATTCACTTGGTGCGAGCATGACTTGTCCAGAGCATTATCCCTATTTTTACCAATTTGGGTTGTGCCGAAGAAAGTGGCAACAGAGTTTTGTGGCTGCTTGGTTCGTATAACCGAAACACCTGAGCATGATGAAAGTGAAGGCTGAGATCTAAAAACTTGTTGTAACTATTTACAGGCAGCTCGTGAGTCGGAATAAGTGGTTCAAGGCTCTCACTAAAAGTAATCAGAACAGATAAAACGTTCGCAATGAGAGCTTCCTCACTACAATCAGAGAGCACCAGGTAATCGTCAACAAACCTAAAACTTCTTGCACCATTGGAATCTACTAATTATTTTTTTTTACAACAGTCTTATTATAAGACGCTAGATGTCATTCAGCACAATGGCTATACAAGACCCTATGCATACGCCATTCTTACTGAATAAACATATTTTTATTCTAGGTTGCAAACGTCAACTTTATGTAAAGATATAAAAGTTCAAACAATTTCTCACGCCCAGCTTTTTTTTTTTTAAACGCCACAGAACAACTAGTGTCAATGCAGTCTTCAACATTCTTGCTGTCCGCTTGTTTTGTACAAGCGGGAATATACAGACTTTTACATCGAGGGAGCAGGCCAGCGCACATAGCAGGATGATTTTTCAAGAAATCTCATATTTTCCAAGTTCTTCACTCGAAGAGGTCGCTTTGTCCTGTAGGTTGCCACTTACTTTAACCTCGTCTTCGCCGTTTCTGTTTTTATTGTTAAAAATGTCATTCTATAGTCTCATACTTAAATTACAAAAGTGTATTCTCTATCTAAATTAAGAGCGGTAGTTCTATACCAAACTTTCGAACTTAATGAAAGCATCAACGTGCGTGCTTGATATGATATTACTCTAACATTTCTTCAGTGAAATGTACTATTTGGTTTACATTTGGTTTCATACCTAAAATAACCACGCACTGCAGTTCTTAGTGTAATGCACCAATCAGCTCTTGTTGCCGTGCCTACGCTTTTAGGTACACATCGCGACACGGTTAGCACGAACACGACATCGGCAGTATTTTCGCATTTTACTTAAATAGTATTAGCGAGCACGAAATTTTATCGCTTACATTGTAGAACTAAATGAGCTCCTTCCGTAGCAATAATAACTTGGTAGTAGATAAATAAGTATGTAACTCCTAGCATGATATTCGCACTTGTATGAATGAAAATGAAATCAATGCTTACGCTCCTAAAGTACTTTTTCGCTGCTCATCTTGTCCACATCTAGGTTCGGTTAATTTTGATATAGCTATATTTGTGAGCTATGGCGTGTAAACGACAAGTTTTTTGCAGCCATTCTATTCGAAAGGATTTACAAATATGCTTGATATATGTAAATATTCTTTCTTCATTTTCAAATTTGTCAAAAAGAGCAAAAACAAAAAATTACGAATGATGAGCGCGGGTGGCATAATCAGGCTGAAGTCAGCGCCGTTGAGTGCGCTCCTCACCGAACCCCTTCTGTGAGAAGCACACTCAACGGGGCTAACCTCGCTGCGATCAGCACATCGAAAAGTATGAATATTACAGTTCATATCGAAGCGAATATCGAATAGCGTAATATTCGAAATTAATATTCGAAAATTCGAATATTCGCACAAACACTAATGTAAACACGACACAATTGACTCTGTATAACGCATACAACGCTAGAAACGCATATGTACAGCAGTTCGTAGCATTGTAGTTTCTCTTTTGATTTTTAGCGCTTTGTAAGTTATCAGTAGCGTCTTGATATACGAGAATGTACTGCGTTTTGCTAATTTTGTGGCTAGTGTATGGATTAACCTGCACTCAACAGACAGATGCATCTTTAATGTGATGGTTATTTTGTTTATAGTGTACCAATAAGTAGGCTCGTATTGCTTTTGGACACTACCAGAAAATAAAGTATTAGTGGAACAAAAAGTAAGCGCGCAAAACGAGCGCTGGTGGTGGTTAAACATTTCGAAAGAAACCCGAGACTGGGACAAAAAGGGACGGACAAACACAAAGTCTCAAACACAGCTGAATTTTATTTCACAACGAAAGGTGCTTATATAGGCGTCAAATCCTACACAATTCAAAAGAGACGAAGGAAAGAGAGGGAGAAACCTACACAAAACAAAAGAGACGAAAGAAAGAGAGGGAGAATTGGGAAAACCCGTGCCACAAGCAGTACAACCAAAAACAACAAAAAGCATTACAATAGAACAGAGTAGTAGTGGGTTCGTTTATACAAAAACAAAAGCAAAGTAGAAGGACTAAAGTGCATTAGCCCCAAGAAACCGCATAACAGGAAGGACGCAAAGGACAAACGACCAGGAAACAATAAAGCGAATTGACTTAAAATCGGACAAAGGCCTCAACACAACAATTGACAAGACGCGCAGACATCAAATTTGTAGGAACTCTCTTTGTACTTTATCTATTGTGAGGGATGGCTTATTTACCGCATTTCCATGATTCATGATTGTTATAGATTCTTTTGTCAAACGCTTGCGATCATCCTTCTCTGATAAGATGACCGTTGCTTGAGTCCTGCTAGGTAGACAATTACGGCATTCCAACTACATGTTCTGGTTACCTCCGAATAAGTATTCGCGAGCTTTTGACTAACAACGTTTGCGTTCGGTGAGACGATCGTTTATACAGCGCTTGGTCTGTCCTATGTAGCCTAATCCGCAATCAAATGTGGGGATCTCTGGACTCCTGTATACTACTCCTGACACGCAACTGACCTCTTTTTCCTTGTGATTTTAGTGCATCCTGCTTATGGCAGAAGCAAACGGTGCTAAACGATTCCGTCTCGTAATCATTGCTGAAAACCGTGCCAATACGCCTATACTTATTATCAATGGATGCAAGATTATGTGAAATCTGGTGAAAAATGGAAGAACTACATGCTTTGTGTTGAAGAACACTTTGGCACTTTTTCTTGAGGGAGATGAGAAACAACAACTGATTGAAGACGTAATCTTGAGGGTACCCAGCGGCTTTAAAACGGTCAAACAGGCGCTTGAGAGCAGACTCCACAAAGTGCGGAACATGATTTTTTCAGGAGCACTTATTTGACCAAACCGCGTACTATGCCAGCCTTTACATGCTTGAGGACAACTGTGAAATGGAAGGAGAGGTTTTGCATTTGGCTTCTCGTGCCGTATTCCCAGCACAAACCAGATGGATGTTTGAGCTGGTAGATCTGAAAGAATTGTAATTCTCCTTTCCCTTTCTTTAGCCTCTTTGCTTTGTGCAGGTTTCTCTTCCCTCTCTTTCCTTCGTCTCTTTTGAATTGTGTAGGATTTGACGGCTTTATAAGCACCTTCCGTTGTGAACATAAAATCTCAGCTGTGTTTGAGACTTTGTGTTTGTCCGTCCCTTCTTGTCCTGTCCTTCGGATTTTTTTTCGGAATAAATAAACTATATTATTATTATTATTATAAGTGATACTTTGCAAGCTGTCCGTCTGGTTTCTCATTTGTCCCAAGTTCCTTCGAAGTGGTGTTATTCTGACAAGTAATGATAGTAGTAGTCCAGCACTTCGTCATGTAATTAACGAGAATGACGTAAGAAGAGTGTTCACAAAGGATGGCCGAGACTTTTGATCAATGCTGTAATTTCCACTGCCATATTTGGTCATACAGAGGTCGACCATGAATGCGCGTCAATCCCACCAGTAAAGAGCTCACCAAAGAATAATAAAAAATACCCTAAATTATGTTTCTTTTTTTAAGTGAAAGGGAACAAAATTTGTTTACGCATTTATATCGCTGTATCCCAAGTCACAGTAGCTAAAACTCGCTCGTCGATCGTGCTGATCGCATCATCATCAAGCTTCGAAAACGGCGAATCGCATGCCTCAACACCGTGGTAGTGCCACTCGCGACGCACCACATGTATCAAGCTTCCCGCGTTGTACCGACGTGCCCCGGAAGCGGCACAAGACCCGTTCACACACTTGCGTGTGCTTAAGATCGAGCTTTATGATATCTTACGATAAGAGAACAACGCTTGTGCCATCTATGAGGCAACCCGAAAACGGTACATCACCACAGCGAAGGTCTTGCGGTATTCGCGAGGACAAATGCACGTACTATCATGAGAAATGGCCGTTTATAACAGTGTCAAAAGTTGTTTCTCAATCCGAAAAAAAAAAACGATCCATACAAAAAAAAGAACAAGAAATATACAAAAACTCAAAGCATTCCGCGGCCACTCAATAGATGGCGCAAGTGTGTTCTGTCGTCGTAAAAAATTTTAATAGTTTTTTTTTTCAAGGCTGTAAGCAGTTGCAAGTGTATGAACCGAGCCTTTACAGACGGCAAGTTATACTTCATTTCACGTTTAGGTCAATTTGGAGCCAACACTACGATCCGACGGAACCAGTCAAGCAGGGCCAAAAGTGAATCGTCACGCCGCTCGTCGTCTTTGCGCATTTGCTATCACGGTCATTTGCTATCACCGGCGGGAGAAATCGTATGCTTTTCTTTTTAGACTTAGGCGAGGTGGCGCAAGCTGCCGCACGTTACCAAGAGTATAGCCATTAACATCCATCCATCCGATCATGCACGGTGAATCCGCGGCATGGTCCTACGCTGTTTCCTGTGTGCGATTGGTGTAGCCGGGGATAGAAAATGCGAAAAGATGACGAGGGCCGTGACTATGCACTTTTGGTGTTGGTTCATTTGGCTACATCGGATGTTGGCTGCCGTCGGACTTAGTGTGAAAAGCAGTGTAGCGCATGGGGGTCGCCAATTTAGAACCGTTATGGGTCGGCCTTTCTTGGTCGCGATTGTACCGTAAACTACCGAGTGTGCGCACATGTTGCGATAAATTCCCACCCACTACTTACGAGATGTTTGGAAACTAAGCAGAGTTACCCATTCTAGACGTCCGAGTCCTGTGAGCAAACTGAGATGCTCCTCCGCGTCGGCTGCTTCGCCGAGCGCGCCAGTGCGACGTGGAGAAGCCCAGACTATCGAGTGCTAGCGAATGACCACCTTCCGTGTTGAATAAACCTGAGTCTGGGGAAGAAATTAACACATAAGTCGAAAGGAACAGAAAAGAACAGGACGACGTTCCTTCGGACTTGTGTGTCCATTTCTGCCCCATTCTCGGGTTTATTCAACATGGTTAACATTCACCAGGTCGCCTGCACCCTTTCCATATTATCCCTACCACTCTCCAGTTTTTTTGTTGTTTTTTTTTAAGAATATTTTGTGTTTTGAATGGGCACTTGCTCGGTATTTTACGGCAGGTCGACGCTTCATTTTAAAGGATGGTGGTGGAAAAAAGAAATGCTGACCTACGTGGGAATAAATCCGGTAGTCCCTCGGAGTTTCACTCGAAGGACTTAGCAGTGTGGTTTAAACCGGGCCCGCGAGGGAACCTCTCTAATGCTTCCGTCGCGTGATTCTGCCGCAGAAACTGTATGCTGTGTGCGACGTGGCGACTGGAATCGTGCTTTCGAAAGCACCAGCATCGCTGCCGCTCACCGGATGCTTGACAGAGCCTGCTCTCCCATTGAAGCTGTATGTTGTGCCTCAACAGGTATAGTTATCTTTTATTTGCCACCATTTTTCTCGATGAACTGTGGGAATCCACGTTTCCCTAGATTTTTTCCTACCTAGGGAAATATGATATCCCACAGATTCGTGCCTAGGGAATTATTATTATATTTTCCCTATGTAGGGAATTGTGTGAAGCACTGGAATTGCTGGGGAACCATACTCCGCCGCGAAAGTGTAGGCACGTGGTCGGGGTATTTGGTTTAGTTGGACGTTGAAGCTATTTCATAATATAACTTTATGGCTGTAGTCTGCAGGCCGCACCTGTGCTAGAGTTCTGGCAGAGACAATTCAGAGATACTGTGAGAATGACGAAGTAAATGGAAGCATGCACATGACGTTTGTTTCCTGAAGCTCCGTGCACCGAGTTCGGTGAAAACTTTCGGATTGCGCCCCCTACCGAAAAAAAAGAACAGTACAGCTTTTCGCTAACTGGATTGTGGAACTGAAAATTTAACTGAATATCTTGCTGGAAACCTGAAATCCAGTTTGCAGACAACAGATACGCAACGCGGCGCGCGTTGCACTCTGGGAACTAGTAGGCCAGGGAGGAGAGTGGCATGGTTTCGGTTCGATCGACAAGTCGACAAGAGACTATAGACAGAGCGTGGACTATTAACGGCTGTTATCTCATGTTTTCTGGTCCCGAGAGCGTCATTTGTGGTCTCTAAACTAACCTAAATAGCCAGACTCGAAGCTTTAGCACAAGCCCGAAACGTATAGCTTGTCTTAGCACATGCTTGTATTTTTGTACTCTGAGCCTTCCTGTTAGCGTTTCGAGGTATGTGGACGAGCCAGTGCAGTGAATTTCGACGCTGCGAAGCTCGGGGATCTTGCTTGTGTACGAATAGACAAGCTGCAGCAACCAATAAGTATGCATACATCGCAACCCTTATTCCAAAGCCGAAACACCTCCTCTCCCAGCTCGCTCCTTTACATTAGTGCTGTTGATCAGGAAGTTTGTTTGTTTCGTGCGTCCATAGACGAAATTTGACTTTTTGCAATTACTGCTTTCCTTAATGCGCCTGACTACGGGAGGTGAAACTCGGAGGCGCATTTGAACACACTTCTCACCTCTTATTTCTACTGCCCCGCAGCACTGCACGAAGTGAAGTCCCCACCCACTTCCCAGGCAGCACAACACGTCGAGATGACGTCGAAATAAGGTCCTCGACGTTGGGCGACGTCGAAGTCCTTAACAAACTTTTTATCGACGGCATTGGTACGTCCACATGAGAGGTTCCGACAACGTCAAACACGCGACGTAGTGACAACGTCATAAGCTTCACCTCGACGTCTTCAACAGTAATCGACGTCTGTTCGACGTCTTGTATGAGAAGTTCTTTGAACGTCGAGCACGAGACGTCATAAAAAATGTCCTGAGCAACATCTTGACGTCTTCGACATTAATCGACGTCGGCTCTACGTTTTCTCCGGGAAGTTCTCTGAACGTCGAGCACGAGGCGTCCCAACAATGTCCTGAGCAAACACCTTGACGTCATCAACATTATTTAACGTTAGTTCTACGTTGTTTCGGGAGGTTCTTAGGACGTTGAGCGCGAGACGTCCCAACAATGTCTTAGCAACACCTTAACGTCATTGGCAATAATAGACGTCAGGTCTACGTTTTCTCCGGGAAGTTCTTTGAACGTGGAGCACGAGACGTCCCAACAATGTCCTGTGCAACACCTTGACGTCATCGACAATATTCGACGTCATTTTACGTTTTTGTTTGGGAGGTACTTGTAACGTTGAGCGCGAGACGTCCCAACAATGTCTTAGCAACACCTTGACGTCATTGGCAGTATTAGACGTCAGTTCTACGTTTTCTCCGGGAAGTTCTTTGAACGTAGAGCACGAGACGTACCAACAGTGCTCTGAGCAACACCTTGACGTCATCGACATTATTCGACGTCAGTTCTACGTTTTTTTTTTTTTCGGGAGGTTCTTTGAACGTTGAGCGCGAGACGTCCCGGTAGTGACTGAGCGAACACCTTGATCACCCTAAACAAGCGCCTTATAGAGCCCAAGGTGCTGTCACGTCACTTCTAAAATTTCTCGTCAATGTCAGCATTTTTTATACTGTGCATGCAATCCACATTTCAACCTGGCTGAGCTGCTGAAATCTCTTACAATATTATCATTCTCGTGAATGTTGTTTTAGCAGGAACTGCTTAAAAAGCCGAGAATTCACAACAACAAAAAACAGGATTTAGCTCGGAGTCAGCGGGGCTGTTTACAGCATTTTTAGCGTTTCTAACTTAATATCAGCGTCTTTGAAGCTGTAAGAGAATGACAATAATGTAAGAGATTTTGGCAGCTAGGCCAGGTTGAAGTGTGGACAGCATGCACAGTATCGAAAACGTTGTCATTGGCGAGAAATCTTAAAAGTGATATGACGGGTCCTTGGGCACAATAGGACGCTTGTTTATGGTGACTCCGAATTACACCCAAAACTGTATAACCATGGAAGCGGTCGAAATTACCGATCACTAGGAAGAACACCGTTCCCATGATTCCTGGACAGCGGGATGGGGCGCTTGGGGGATTTAGAAAATGGGCTATTCCGTCCGAATCTACATGCTTTCGCGAACATACCTTCGAGCAACGAAGCAACGAGATTTGGTTAACTCCATCGTTCCACGGTGACCCATGTCGAGACCGGTGTCAATTGACATCTCGTTCAGTCTAGACGTATGCTCGATGTTTTATGGTCGTTAAATGGGGCGTTATTTCAATGTTGACATGACGTTATCACAGACGTGCGCTCGACATGTTATGTCGTTAAATGGGACGTTATTTTATCGTTAATGGCGTTTTCCATTGACATCCCGTTCAGTTTAGACGTATACTCGACGTTTTATGGTCGTTAAATGGGACATTGTGTCAACGTCGATATAACGTTATCACTTGACTTCCCGTCAAATTCAAACGTGCACTCGACGTTCTAAGGTCGTTAAGTGGGACGTTATGTCGACGTAAAATCCATCCTTTTTTCCAGACATTAGCCTTTCCATATTACGTCGAAGTGACCTGACGTTCAGACTTTCGACGTTCTTTCGACATGTGGTTCCTGACGTCATCACCTTCTTTCCGACGTCTTTTCAACGTGTCTGTGCTGCCTGGGTTGCATTCCACTAATATTCAATATCGCGTATGCGCATAAAGTTAGCTTGCAATCATATAGGCACATTCGCACATACAAATTGTTTTAAGAAAGCAGAAGTCAAGCACTTGTGTGAAGAATGTCGCGTTGTTCGCCCGAAGTGCGCCGGACGGGCATGAACCCCTATGCGATGCGCCAAACGGACGAAATTATTCAAAGCGCATTTGACGGTTCCTCATGGCCATAATATTTGTTATGTGTTTGCCTTCTTCCTGACTGAGTATGCCGAGATAATTTCAGACATACCGTTCAGGCACAGATCTTGGGCATCAGTAAAGCTCGTCCAAAAAGGCTTAGCGAGGAGTAGGGGACGCTTGTTAGGGCCTCCGTCGTAGCTAGCCGATCTCAGCGTTTGCGAAAACTTAATGTTCTATCCGCATAAAATTTGAGTGGAACATATATGATGACACAGGAAGACATCCTAGTAACTTTTGTGCAGTAGTGAGGTCGAATTTATTGCGTTTCCTTAAAAGTTCATGCGTCAACGCTGGGCTCAACTTTGATACTCCTGTGAGGATGCGGCTTGCTTTTCGCCCAATGAAGTAACAAGAAGCGGACGTTTGGCAAACAAAATACGTGTAAGGCTCAAGGTGACAAAATTTCAGTCGTAGTTCACAGGTACTAGACGGGAATATTGAAATTGCGCTCAAAGATGCGCTCGTGGGGTGAGGTGACTAAGCCACGTCTTACACGTGACTAAGCCACGTCTCCCCCGTCTTCGTTTTGTATCGCCCGAGAATGAGTGTACTGTACATTCGTAAAAAGTCAGATAATCGAAAACGCAAGCAGCGTGTTCGGTCGCGGCGTGATAGCATGAGGTGAAGCTGCTCAGTCGAAACCGAAACTGAGTGGCCAACTAGTTCCCAGAGTGCACTGCGTGGTATTTCGCCGCAATGGGGTGCGTCGGTTTTGGAAGAAGTCTATTGATGTTCCAATGCCGTCCCTTCTAGAGCACTGCACGGGTCGTAATTTCCAGGCCCGGCCCGACCCCGGCCCGGTAGAGGTACGGCCCGGGCCCGGCCCGAGCCCGGATAGAATATTTAATTTCCAGGCCCGGCCCGACCCGGCCCGGTAGAGGTACGTGCCCGGGCCCGGCCCGAGCCCGATAGAATATTTAATTTCCAGGCCCGGCCCGACCCGGCCCGGTAGAGGTGACGGCCCGGGCCCGGCCCGAGCCCGATAGAATATTTAATTTCCAGCCCGGCCCGGCCCGGCCCGACCCGGCCCGGTAGAGGTGTACCTCCGCTAGCCTCCGCAGCTCCACTTTTTCTCTCCTAGCACCGCGCATGGGCAGTAGTGAGATTGCTCTAGGTTACGGTAACCGAGCCTTCAAGTTGCCGTCACCGCCTTTGAACATGTTCGTGGCGGCAGCGGCGGTTCAACCGCAGCTGCCGCCGCGAACATGGGGAGGAATTTTCGTCCCTTTTTCAAGCGTCACCAGGTGGCGCTGCGTCTAAATCGGTGAAATGGAGGAACGGGTGTAATTTCCTCCCTTCCGTTTGCGACAGGGAGGAACATCGCCTTTAGAGCAGCTCTTAGGCGCCCGTTTCCGGCTTGAGCGGCGTCGGCGTCGCCGTCGGCGTCGCCGTCGGCGTAACCGCCCGAGGTCACGTGACCCCCCAGGTCACGTGACCCCCAGGTCACGTGACCCCTCGAGGTCACGTGACCCCCAGGTCACGTGGTCCCCAGGTCACGTGGTCCCCGAGGTCACGTGACCCCCAGGTCACGTGGTCCCCAGGTCACGTGACCCCCGAGGTCACGTGATGATGGCGATGACGATGCGGATGCCGATGACGTCATCAGTGACGTGACCCCCCAGGTCACGTGACCCCTGGTCACGTGACCCCCGAGGTCACGTGATGACGATGACGATGCGGATGCCGATGATGTCATCAGTGACGTCACTGATGATGTCATCGGCATCCGCATCGTCATCGTCATCATCCCTGATGACGTCATCAGTGACGTCACTGATGACGTCATCGGCATCCGCATCGTCATCGTCATCATCATTGATGACGTCATCAGTGACGTCACGTTACCCCCCTCCCCCCCCCCGAGGTCACTTGCCCCCCCCTCCGTACCCTTCCCTCCTACTCCTCAAGAGCTGCGCTCTAATTCGGCGTTACAGGGAGTTGTAAACGGCTTTCACTTTTTCCTTCATTTGTCCTCTCTTTTTAGAGCGCAGCTCTTAAGGCGCCCGTTTGCGGCTTGAGCGGCGTCGCCGTCGGCGTAATCGCACGGTGCATTATGGGAAATGTCCCATAATGCACCACGCGAGCCCCTCACCTTGGGGTCAAGTGACCTCAGGTGACCCTAAGGTCACGTTACCCCCCTGAGGTCATGTGACCCCCCCACTCCGAAGTCATATGACCATCCCGAGGCCACGTCCAGGCCACGTGACTCCCCCCCCCAAGTCATGTGACCCCCTCCCCTGAGGTCATGTGACCACCCCGAGGTCATGTGACCACCCCCCCAAAGCCACGTGACCCCCTGCCCCCCAAGGTCACGTGACCACACCCCGGAGGAGATTGAAGAATGAGGGGAGGAGCAGGAGAAGGAGGAAGAGGGCTATACCCTCCCCTGAGTACCCTTCCTTCCTCCTCCCTCAAGAGCTGCGCTCCGATTCGGCGTTACAGGGAGGTTGTAAACGGCTTGCACTTTTTTTTTTTTTTTAGAATGCACTCGTTGAAATTATTGCAATACATGCGTGGGCTTAGAGGAATTCGTCAGTCTGGTTTAAAGAGGGGCAAGAAAGGAGCTTCGCAATACACCCTCCTGCCAACGCGGGCAACTAGTGTGCTCAACTGCTCAATATTCTTACTCATCGCGTTTTTTTGTTGCTTTTTGTTCACTTTTTTATTTTCTATTTTACTGAAATAAATAATCACCATTTTTTATAAAAGAAATCCTAATGTACATTTCAGTGAAAGTCTCCCAGTGAAGTCACAGGTTTACCTTGGCCAGCCGGACGTACAACCGCCATGAATAGCAGTGTAGCAAGCTTGGTGGCTCAAACATTCCCATTTCATCGCTAATATAGATATAAATATTTGCAAATAATTTGCACCACTGTTCTTACTGTTCTTCTACTTTCCGTAAAAAAGGAAGTAGTAGCGATTATAAGTAGAAAAAATTCGGCTAAAGCTCTTAGAACTTGTAGCTTTAAAGGGCAAAACGGGCTTATTGGTTAACTATATGCGAGGGACGAGCAACGCGAGTATTGTTTTAATTAGTAGAATACTTCAACTCGAGCCCAATACTCGAATACAGCACAAAAATATATCGAGTCATAAAATACATGGAATCAAAAGATAATCCCGTCTTTGGCGTGAGGCAAAAATGCCAGCGTGGAAGGTGCACTTTGCAGCGCCGTAACTTTGAAGAAAACAAAATGATGCTACATGATTTTTTTAATATATATAAATAAACATTAGGGTATGGTGGATAACTATCACTATACATTTCAGGAAAATAGAAGATGAGTTGTTTTTTTTTCTTTTTTGCCCCTTGAACTTTCTTAACCTTACACTTTAAAACAAATTTGGAGCGACAAAAAATTAGAATTTTTGAGATAAAGCAATATATTATAAAGTATTCTAAAGAATATTTTATTAAGAATTTATGTCATAACATTTAATGTTGTAGCTAGTACATTTTTCTAGATACGGGCTCAAAAATATAGTGAAAAAACGACAAAGGAGCCATGTTTGCGGATTTTCGATGCAACATATGTAACCTCCACAATGCTGTACATATTTATATCAATAGTTCCTATGATCTATTATAACTGCAAAATACTTTAGATCTTTCATATTTGTAGTTTTTGCGCACTAGGTGTCACCAAACATGAGATAAACGAAAACTTCAAAAATCGAATATGCCATTCTGGCGCACCTAAAATTTTTCTCTTCAAAGATTTCGTTTTCTGCAAAATGTTTTTTTGATTATGTTTTCTACGCATGCTGAGGAGTAACATATAAAAAATCAAAAAAGACAAAAAATAGTCCGGACTCGCGTGCATGATCTTATCTGAACAGCGCCAGGAGTTTCTTGATTTTAAGATATCGAAGTTTAACGAAGCAACACTCCTGTGCCACTTTTGTCGTCGGACAAATTAGTATTGCCAATGGCAATGGCACCAACGCCAAATACAGATGAAGAAATACTATTTGCTACAAGAGCGTTTAATATTTATATTGAGCGTACGTTTACACACGTATATTTATTATTTATTTTTAAGAGAAACCACTCCGAAATTAAACTCTTATTTTCGGAGAATTAGGAATCAGACAAAATAAACTCCAACAAACTCCGGATTCACGAAAAAAAAAAAAAGTGGACTCCGAAAAACACTTTTCGAATTCGGCGAAATACACCCCGACAACACGGAATCCTAACTATAGCCAAGGGCTGGTTTGTCTAAGATGAGCGTAAGGTTACGAAAAGGCGTCACGGAAAACCATAGCGCTCCATCACGGCTAAATTTATTGGGCAGAATATCCCACGCTAAATTTAGCGGCCTCTCGTCACTTGAGGTCATTGATGGACAGTGATCATGTCGTAGATGTGACGTGGTCAGGAGTCATCACGTTATCATCATCGTGTCATCACGAGTCATCAGGTGGTCACGAGTCATCACGTGGATGACGTCACCAAATAGTGCGACGCGATATGGTGGTTACACGACGTCGCCTGCAGCACCGTCACTCGATCGCACGAGAAATCGCGCGCCAAATTTAGCGAACTTCGTCACCTTGGTACATCTCATACTTTGGTGGCCTATGAAATAGCGTCACCACCGCAGCAGGACACTTTTGTGGGTTGTGCTTAGCCCCCATTTTCGGGCGTAAGCCGTCACGTGACCATAGCGACAACCAATCCGGCGTTGCTTGAACACAATTCACACTCTGTGCGTTCCGACCTTATGCAGGATCGAGCTACATTTAAATTTGAGACGCTGTGCCGCGTGAATTGTTGACGCTAGCGTTACGTCTACACAGTTCTCTTCTCGCATGTGCAGCTGCAGCGGCTGAACGAGGAAACCTACCTGACCAAAGAGCTTTGCTTCACACCTCCCAAGGTGAGTTTTGACTAGCAGATGCTCCGATATTGGTGCTGCTAAGCTTCCGAGGCGGTTGGCCGGTGAATGCGGGTACAGAGGGATTTTCAGGTCACATTACCGGCTCCGTAGGGACGAGATAACTATACAAAAGAAGAAAAAATCAGCGTCAACTATTTTTTGCTACGTTGTGGAGGTCATCATTGATTCCAAGGTGCTGCATGCAGCTCAGCATTGCTGCGAGAGCACGTGGGCTTCCTCTTATCCCTCCTTTGTAGGCACCCTCGTGTGAAGGACGTGCAAAACGAAGCGACGCGCTTGCGCAAGTAGCTTTGACACCGTTAAAGCACCGTGGAAGCTGAGCCAGAGTTCTCCGAGCTAGCGCAGCACAAAATAGTTGACGCCGAGACAGGAAAACACCGGGCGTAATTCCGCCCTCACTTCAATTACAAAAAAACAATTCACACGCAAAAAAAAAAAGAGGGGAGGAGAGATTGGAACTATATATATAACTGAATTGATCCGCATTTGTGTACTTTGGGAATGACATGCAAAGTTATTTCTGGGAAGGTCGCGATAAGCGAGAATGAAAGAAACCGACAGACGAGGCTTCAATCTTCCGAGTTGAACCGACTGGAACGCTAGGTACTCCTGCCCTCTGAGCCGGTCACATGGCCAGAACATCCCTCTAGCAGACAGGCCTGGAACGCTTCTCGACTTGCCCTGTATGAGTTCCTAAATTTTCACGCGTCGATCATTCATCACAGGGCTGGAAGTAATAAAGCAGGTATCAACAGCACTTCTGGTCATAACCTTTAGTTTGTGTTTTGCAAATTATTTTACAATGTTCCCCCGTATAAAATCCCCGTGAGGGTCTATAAGGTGAGGAAATAAATAAATGTATAAAAAAAATTCAAATGCAAGAGCGTGGACCAGCCCTAAGACGTTATCCGACCAGAACACAATTACAAGTTGGCTCACTGTTTCTTTGTTGTTGTTGCTGTTTTTTCGTGCTGAAGTGTGCGTCATGAATTCTAGAGTACGCCGCAAGTTCTTGTCACATGTACGGTGGCATACTCTGCTTTTCTGTTGAAAATGCAATTGAAGGTTCAGACATTCTCCCCTCCTCTGCTCTTCAAGAAGCAAAGAGGCGGAATAGCAGACGCGCAGATCGCAGCAATTGGACGTCGGCTGACCCGCTTGCATCGATCGCCGAGCTCCGTTCACCGCTAAGCCAACGGGGTGGCGGAAGCCTACGTGCTCGTTGGACTATAGTCGGACACAAGTTCTGGCCTTGGTGCCTCTGTAGGGCAACCACAGTCGCTGAACAGGATAAGAACGCCCAGGGCGCGGCTGCTTGCCGGTTGTGCTGTCTTGAGGTGCACGAGAGACCAAGTCGTTGCCGAAGGCGGGAAGCACGCGCTCGAGGCTGGACAACTGAAGCCCCTCCTTGCCGTTCTTACCTTGTCAGCGACTGTGGTTTGCCTTTTGTACCAAGGACCACTCCAGCTGGCCCCTTTCCTCCTTGGAAAAATAAACTTAAATAATTTGAAGAATGCCCCGGAAGTGTCTGCCACACCCTCGTTACTGCCGGCCGCCGTTGCACCGCGATGCGCAAATAGTTCGCTGCAGAGGAACACGTTGAACTGAAGTCACGTATCTCGTCATCAGAGGTGGGCGAATATAAAAGTTTTGAATGCGAATCAAATATGAACATTACACACTTATCGTTAGTTGAGCGTAGATACTTTAAGAAATCGCACCTGGAAATCTTCCGAACCTATGAAAAGAGGCAGCTCTATCGCACAAAAACACTTTATTTCAGATTCTCCAAGACATTGTTATTTCAAATTCCCTCACATGCATTCAATTTCGAGTGCTTGTATACCTGATTCTTGTATTCTTTCGACAGAATTGTGTGAAATGTGTTTAAGCGTTTTTGTTTTGATTTTCTAAAGAAAACTTGCATCTGTGTATCTTTTTGCCACTTTATTTTCTGGTATTTTCAAACTGCAAGTTTTAGTGCTGATCTAGAACAGGTCTCTCTAAACGTCTTGTCTAACGGGCCGCATTTGGTACTTGTCGCAGTCTCGAGGGTGGGAATTTAGATATACAATATACATGAGGAAATAACAAATAAATAAGCATAGATAACTATTTAACAACAAATTTAAACCAGAGCTGTAATTAAAACGCATTATGGTAGATGACTATGTATATATTTTTCTTTTAATGCAATATGTTGCTAATTTTGAGATTACAAAAATAATTGTGACCCAGAGAACTCGCCAAACATAAATCAACGCGTAGCAACATAGGCATGTTCACACACGGCAGCAGACGAACGAGAATGGTAGCTTTGATGACGACAATTTATGCGAGCGTTATGACGCGAGGCATTAAGCACGATATAGATGAGAACGCAAAGGACGTTTGTCATAGTTGCGCAGACATGAAGCAGGGAACTTCGAGTAGTAATGCCGGTGATGACATTGTACACTAAATAGTATGGCGAGAGAACCCATGTTTTGATACAGTTCTGCGGGCCGGCCAGAACGCCTCCGCGGGCCGGGGTTGGGAGATCCCTGTTCCCGAATGATGCATATGCTATCCTTATCACTGTGAGTGTTTGTGTTGTTCTTTTTTTAAGGCTACTGTATTTTTCAATCTAGAAGATCAAATGAGGAAACTCCTGTAATGAGCCTAATAGCAAAGAATATCTAAATAAAAATTTTAAAAATGACACGCTTGAAATAGGGACAAAAAAGGAGCTGATAAGGTGAGTTGGATAAAACATAATGCCACGTGACAATGACCAGGTAATTAATTTGGATATAGCTCGAAGGTTCCTCTTCCTGCAGTCGGGCCAAACTAATGATAACCAAGGAGGCCTGACCCAGAATACTGAGTCAAAATTTCTGAAACCATCGAGCCAACCGAGATGAGCCAACACGTCAGCCGTTTCTCCTAGCATGCCTGGGCAAAGCTGTGAAGCTTGATGCTTGCCCGCCGTTGCGGAGCGTTGATGCGCGATATCCCGAGATCTGGTGCAAAGCAGCAAACAGGGTGTCTACCAACTTGGAAAATTTAACATTGTCGGGGATTTGAAAACTTTTGGAACTGTCAGGATCATTGTCAGGGAAATCGTCAAGAAATTGGTTACAGTAAATCGAGGAAAGTGAGATTTGCAACGAAGCGGGAGGGTGTGGTGTGCGATAACGTGGATATGGCCTTCGCGCCGAGCGAGAGTTGCCCGAGGCATCTTTACTATGCGGTGTAAGCCACCATCTGATGCACTGCATTCAACGTAAACAGCCCGAGCAGCAACTGCGACCCCATCCTCTCCATTTTCTTGTATTGTAACGGTCGGGAAATTTAATCGAAAATATTCGGGAAAACCTGGAACAGTCAGCAATTTAGTAGACATGTGCACCTCGAGGGAATATTGACACGATAAATCGAAGAATTCTGAAGACGTTATTGATCATTTCCAAATACATACTCGAAAAAAACGAATAATTCAATTGTTCTGCCTCGCACCCGGTGATCACACTCGTTCGTTATCGGAACAGGAGCTGCGTGACCTTTTGTTTTCTTTTAAAGATAAAAAATCTCCAGGCTTTGACGGAATTCATATACGTGACTTGCGAAGAAATTTTTAAAAGCTAAAATACGTACTTCTAGAAATGTTTAACGACATCATTGAGTCGGGAGAATGGCCCATAGCAATGAAAACTGCAGTTGTTAGACCGCTGTACAAAGGAGGCGCAACTAATGACATAAAAAACTATCGCCCCATATCAAAACTGTCCTGCCTTGCACAGGTGCTAGAAAAACATATTTTAAGAACAATGACCAGTTTTGTAGAACGTTTTGGTTTATTGTCTGATAATCAGTACGGCTTTATAGCGGAGCGGGGAATGCAGGCATTGTTGGAAGATTTCAGTGACTGCTTGCACACGGGCTTCGATAAGAGTCTTTTTACTTGCGCTGTAGTTTTGAGGTCTCGTTCACATTTGTACCGAGTTCGACCGGGAGCAGAACCGAGTGTTTTAATCCTCTTGCGACTTCTTAGGACCGGATGCGCTGCCGGCGGAGCTGGTCCTAAGAGATCGCAAGAGGCTTAAAAACCGGTTTGGTCTCTCTCGGTTGAACTAGTCGCAAGAGTGTGAACGGGCCTTTAGATGTAGTCGAAAGCGTTTGACAGCATTAATCATGATACTCTTTGCACTAAACTATACAAATTGGGATTTAGGGGTCCATTTTTTTTTCACTTTTAAACAATTATCTTTCAGGACGATCCCATGTAGTAGCATTTAAATCTCAAAAGAGTTCTAGAACACTCTTAACGGCCGGGGTACCGCAAGGCTCTGTGTTATCGCCTTTGCTTTTTAATTTATATGTAAACGATCTTCCAAGTGCTGTCTCAGTTTGCAGAGTATTCCAATATGCAGATGATATGGTTTTAGTCTCATGTGATGCGGATTATCATGTCGCGATTCAAAAACTCCAAAATGATATTGTTTACACGATGGACTGGTTTCAATCTAATCGCATCAAAGTGAATGCTGTAAAGACCAAACTGGTCTGTTTTAGAAACCCGCTTAAGCAAGTTGAACTTTCAGTTCCGATAGCACTACACACTTCTAAATGCAGATCGTGCAGTTGTGAAAGTCTTGAATATGTACAAACGGTCAAATATCTCGGAATATATTTTGACAGTGATTTGGCCTGGAACACACACATGGTACACTTATGCAAAAGATTAAGAAGCGTGTCATGCTCTCTCTATAACAGAGGGTCTCAAACACGCGGCCCGCCGGCCGCATGCGGCCCGCGACCCGCTGGGACGCGGCCCGCAGGCGACCAGCTGCGAGTCCCGGTTCCCATGTCTCCAGCGCTGGAAATGACATGCGCCAGAGTTATCTCAGCTCGTCGATTGATTTTCGCGCGAAAAATAGCTCTGCTCTTTTAACGTATTCGCATAGTTTATACTTATCTGTGTTCATTTGCTCTTTGTTTCGCTTTATTTTTTGCTTCCCAGTCTCTTTGTAATGCAGCAAGAATTTCGCTACTAGGTTGCAAGCGCGAGCTATTCGTTGACGGACGCATCTCGGCTGCGCGAACTCTCGATCAACAAAAGCAACTGCCTATAAATAAAGCTACAGGCCCGGGTCGCCTAATAAAAAAAAATAACCCCAGTAAAAGACAAGTATTTGTTCAGAGTGTTGTAATAAAAATTGCCAGGAGAGCAAAAACTGTCAAATTAACTGATTGTTTTTAGAGGCACGTTGAGCTTGACTAATTCCTGAGTGAATTGAGCAACGGGACGACAGCGTACTTGCTCTCTTGTTCCACTGAAATTCCCAGCAGGTTGGCGCGGCGGTGTCAATTTATATATTGTTATCACACAGGCACGCATCCAGGGGAAGGCCCACGGGGCCCGGCCCCCCCCCCCCTCCCGAAATCTTCCAATTTGCTGGGGCCTCCTCTCACCCTCATACAGCCTTTTGTTGTGCGGCGCCCTGCCCCCCCCCCCCCCCCGAAACAAAATCCTGGGCTACGTGCCTGTTATCACATCATGTCAGGGCCCAAAGTAGTCATATAAACGAATAAAATCTAAAGTTGCCACTGGCAAAACTGTGGGCTTGCCAAAAGCATATAGCACACGAGGTCTCTTCTTTTTACAAACTTTCGAACCCTCCCTCCCCCCCCCCCTTCCCTTCTTGTCTTACGTTGGCCCTCGGACATTCCGGTGTGGACTATCTGGCCACACACTCAAATGAGTTTGAGACCACTGCTCTATAATATTAAAACGTTTCTTCCTTTCTCCGTTCGTAAAACTTTAGCGCATGCTATCGCGTATAGTTATTTACGATATGGTATAACCCTTTTTTCAGGATGTTCTCTTTCTTCGCGCAACAGAATTGATTCCTTACTAAAAAGTGTTTTGAAAAGCGTTTCTTTTGATAGGCAAGATACCACGAGTGACAGTATATTTAATAAACTCAATTTACCGTCCTTTATGGGACTTTTTAGAGAAACGGTGGTCCTCCGACATTTCTGGACCTCTGATTTCAAAACGCCCTACGTTCAGCAGCGTCCAATGAGGCCATCACTTAGATTTGATATACCCCGGCATATCAGGACCAAATATGGTGAACGAACACGAATGTATTATGTGCCACACGTTTTTAACAACCTGCCTGATAATATAATGAATTTAACGTCAAAACAAAAGCTAAAAAAATCGCTTAGAAACCTCGAACAGTGAAATGAACGTTCCTGTTGTCTTTTTTGCTTTTAATTGTTTTTTGTTTTTTGCTTGTTTGTTGTTTTTACGCGACATGTCTGCATTTCTGAGATCTCGGCGTTATTATTGTTAATCTACCTATGGTCCAGTTAGATTGGTACTTTATGGATTATATTGTTTTGCTAGAGTGCAAATTGTTTTTTTGTTTCTTTTGTTCACTTCGACTGCCGAGCCAGGTACACAAGCCCCTGAGGCTTCACCCGGCTCGTTAATGTGTTTCTGTAAACTTACGTGACAAATAAAAACAATGTTCAATGTTCAACACTGTCTGCCCATGCGCGCAGAGAGCGCGGTATCAGGCGATGAAGGGTAGGCGATTGACCGGTCGAGCAAGCACGTAACTTCCACTGCCCCGTCAGCTCAGCGGTGAATGGAGCGACCTTGGCGATTCTGCTCTCCCATTCCTTGTTCCTGAAAAGAGCATGCTGATCACTTGCTCGATTTCATATGTCGTCATCTTGAACCCCCATTCCTGTGCCGCAACGCATTTCTGAAACAGTTTCTGTACTCTAGGGAAATAAATAAATTAGATAGACATTGAGTGGCTCTAGTAAAGCTTCAAAAATCTTCAAATGATCTTTAAAAATCTATAATCCATGTCCTTTTTTTTTTAATAGATACTGTTCACCTTTAGCGGGCTATGACAGGTATGGGGAAGTTCACAAGAAATGTACAAGTTCCCTTAAGACTGCGAGGCCTAAAGCTCGCGAGGGTTCAGAATCCAGAACAGAACTTCCTAATCTTCCTGTCACTTGGCTGGTCTCATTCAGAACCAGAGCGTAGACATGAGCGCCTACGGCTTGAAGCTGCCGAAGCGCCGGAGGGTGAACCGTGAGGACTTGCTTAGAAGTGAGTCGCCCGGAGAGTCTTCGACAAACATCGTTGGAGGACTGGGAGAGCGAAGGTATGTTCTTGGGAGCCTTCCCACTTGACCCTCCACGTAGTCCGCTCCGCTCGATTGCAGCCTTTCAAACTGTGTTTGTTGCAATATTGATACCCCTTCCCACTGCTGACAAAGTGTTTTTTAAAGCGCAGCTCTTGGGCGCCCGTTTCCGGCTTGAGCGGCGTCGCCGTAACCTGCGCGGATGCATTATGGGAAACGTCCTGTAATGCGCCGAGCGGATGTTTCGCTTCCCATAATGTACCGAGCGGACGTTTCGGCGCGGAACTCGCGGAAACATCACTGCCGAAATGTCACCGTGCCGAAACGTCACCGTGCCGAAACGTCACCGTGCCAAATCGTCACCGTGCCGAAACGTCACAGTGACGTTTCGGCACCGCCTCGAAACGTCGCGTGACGACGCGCATTTCGCGCGTGAAAGAAGCACAAGGGGAGGAGGAGAGGGTACGGATGAGGAGGAGAGCATACCCTCCCCTCAGCACCTTCCCCTGCTCCTCCTCAAGAGCTGCGCTCTAAATTCGCGTTACAGGAATTTGTAAACGTCTTTCATTTTTTTCTTCTGCTTATTTGTTTCATGTGTGAACCACCTTCTTTCCAACTAATGGGTACTGTGTTTTCCCGATTTGCGACATTCCTAGTTACTTATGGATTCCGCTCGCAGATTTGGAGCGCTCGAAAAGCGCACCTTTTGGATCGTGCATCTTCCGCTGGCAGATCCGGCCGAAGTTGGTCAGTTTTCCGCTCGTAGATTTGTGGTAGAGCCCGCCCCGTGAAGCAGCTTCCAACAGAAGCGTCACGTCCGTTCCCACTGCTGTGCGCGGAGAGGCCGGACCGTAAGTGGGATCTGGTTGGACGCGTCGGTTGTTTACGCGGGATTATGTCGGCTTCAACGCCCCGACCTCGCATGATTCAGGGGTGCAGAGGCAGGACGGGAACGCGCCAAACCGTAAGCGCCAAGTTTGAGAGGACGAACGAGAAAAGGAACGACAGAAAATCCCAAGAAAGCAGACGCAAGGTTGCGTGTTCATTTTGTCGCAACCGATTGTTTGCCTTTCCACACTGCATGCCGCCCGAGTTTTCTAGTGCAATAAAGAACGGGCCAGGTAACGATGGCAAGTGATGATTTGCTGCCTCTTCGTGGTTATTAAAGCCTTACCAGCCAGATTTCTCAGCTTCATGAATGATGATCGCCGGGCGTGCCCCACCACTCCAAGGCAGACGAAAGATGTGGGACGGTGGCGAATGCGGACATCTTCCTCGCTACTTGTCACATAGGCTACGTGGCAGTGGCGTAGCTAGGAAGGGTTAAAGGGTCGAACCCCCCTCCCCCCATTTTAATGTTCCTCTCTTTCCAGTGTCAGTTTGTGCGTGTATATCGTTTTGTCAAGGCAATAAAAATCATGTGATTCTCTTTCTGTTCGACAACCCACTACGGTGAGGTGCCGGGCCCAGAACATTCCAAAGCAAAACGAAGATGACGACACTGTCCGTGGACTGCGTGAAAAACGCAAGTCCGGCTCCTGCTCTCCGAAGAGCTCTCGCCAAACTCGGCCGTGTAACCGAAGCCTTTCTTCAGGCTCGCAGGTGCGAATGGCTCAGCTCCCGACGTCACAAAAGCCGCAGAAATCCTGGCCTCGAAGGACGCTGGCCTTGCCTCGGAGAATGCAGGCGGCTTGACTAAAGTCCTACTTACACTTTGAGTCTCAAGGACTCGACGACAATTTTAGGGCAGCCAACCCTGCAATGAAAACAGGACGACGAAATGACAAAAAGCTTAGCGTTTTTTTTTCTTCTGGTTTTCGTTTTGTTTTTGTTTTTCTTTTTTACAGTTTACTAGCCCGCACTCTTTTATTTTCAGTAACACACCAACCAAAATGCAAAGAAAAAATAATAATTTCTTGTTTATAAAAGTTTATAAAAGCAAAAAAGAAGAAAGAAGCGAGAGAGAAAAGTGGCAGCATATGCACCGTGGAAGCAGACTTTGGACTGCTCATTGTCATTGTTTTCACGACCGCTCACCCTATGGCGCTGCGGGTTCATCAGCGCGCCATTAACACGGAGCATGTCCAAGGTCACCGTGCCCAAGAAGCCACACGCGCTGACCGGCGACGAAAAGTACGCAGCAGACGATAAAATTGAGCGGACGAGCGGCTTGCATGCTCTCGCATTCACTCATAAGGAATGCTTAGGTGTACCTCGATCCTTTTGTTTTGTTTTCTTGCTTCACGTCTTGCTTCCCCTTTTTAAAGTGTACTGGCCTGCACTCCTTTATTTTTAGTACAAACACCAACACAAAATGTGACAAGAAAAGACAACATCCCCCTTCATAAGAAACAAAACATAAACAAGCAAGAGAAAAAAGTGGCAGCGTATGCACCGCAGTGCAACTTTGGAATGCGTCGTTGTCACTTGGTTTCAAAGCGTACCTAGTTGACTTCTTTAATCGCTGCAGTGGGTAAGGTTTATAATCTTCAGTTCAGCACGTGAGTCATGAAAGTAATGAGTTCATAGCCAACGCTGTCGCTTGGTGCTTTCTTCATGAATGATTTTTGACCTACAACTTGAAGCATGTCATCAAGGTCTCCAACAGAGTCGGCACATTCACGTCTGGCAGCATCGTCCTCCCTAGGCGAGAGCGATGTTCTGGCCAATGACGTCGGTCTCTATGTCGCAAGCCTCGACTTCGATCAAATCTCTTCAATGTTTGGACACAGATGTGGAAGGTCCGCACCGCTAGGCGAGTCTCAGCGGTACGGGCAGCTTGCCTTTGCCCAGAGGCCTTGTACCATAATGTAAACCGCCTGCTGCAAATCCTGGCCACTATGCCCGTTAGCAGTGCTGAAACAGAGCATTCGTTCTCGAGACTCCGAAGACTCAAGTCATACCTGAGAGCTTCAGCGTCCCAGGAGCGCTTGCTAGGGGTTGTGCTTCTGAACATTTACCGGAACATCCAACTCAGCCCCGAAAGTGTCCTCTCGCTTCTTTTGATCGACCGATGGCGGCTTCCACTAAATGTTTAGACTCCACAAAATGATAGAAACTGGTACTTTCTTTCTGCCCCTTTCTAGTAATTCGACATCGAAGAACGGAAAGTACCCAAAGCATGATCATAGCACATCAATTTCTGAAAAATGTGATCCGCGCAAGAACAATGAGCTTGACGCTTCACTTGCTCTTTGCCCCGAAACACATTGCAGTTTTTCTGTTTAATCATACTCTAAACTTCACTATTCTCTGGCACTCTTCCAGTAGTTTTTTTAGTCATTGGATACCCGGGTGTTCCGCAGAGAAGTGTACGCACTGGAATATTTTGTGGGCCTGTCTGGACTTTTTTGTTCAAAGCCCATTATTATATTTTATGATTGCGTGTTTTCGTTGTTCACCATTAAATTTTCCCTCTTTAAACATTGAACGAGCGAGATGTGGCAAAAAAAGTTGAATTTTTTGTCTTCTAAGAAACAGGAAAAATAGTAACTAAAATTGTGATTGTGCAATTTATTTTTCTCCCTCTTTTTTTTTTTGCATTCTGAATGGGTTGAGCAAAAAGAAAAACACCCCCTGAAAAAGTTTCCTGCCTACGCCACTGCTATGTGGTACGGATAATGAGCCCAGCCAGTGCCTTGCTAGGCCTGCGTCGCGTGTCGTTTCCGCGGCTGGACAGTGATCGTAGCGAGTTGTCGGCGGAAAGTTTAGTCGGCTTCTCAAGTTCGAGCAGCAGCCATTTTGAATGGTAGACCGTCTCCGGCAAATCGCTTCAAAGAAGCGAATCCATCTTCCGCTCGTCGATTTGGAGCGGGTCCCACGGAGCGGATTTTTGCCTCTTTCACGGATTTCGGAAAGCGTTCCGGATCTGCCAGGGGGATTCACCGTTAGTTCATGAAATGACGCAAGTGCTTTCTGTACTTATTTCCTACAGTGAATGTAGTCCCTTTAATGACCCTAGGCAGGCACGTAGCCAGGGGGGGGGGGGGGGGGGGGGGGGGGGGGGGGGGGGGGGGGGGGGGGCGCGTGGGCCTCCCCCCCAGAGAAATCTTCCATTTTGCTGGGACTTCCTCTCCCCCCCCCCCCTTCATACAGCATTTTGTAGCGTGGGCGGGCCCCCCGAAACAAAATCCTGGCTACGTGCCCTGACCCTAGGTATCAAGATATGAAGCGAAATGGTACGACAGTGTCAGGGAATGAAGAGACATAAAAAACATCGGTCCGGATTAAAAAGGCTGAAACAATACTTTGGCTTCAGCCAACTATAGCCGGTGACAGGTCAAGAACGAAGTGGAAGCTCCCTCCCACCTGTTTCCACTTTAGTAGAGCGAACGCTGGAGAGGAGGCGACCTCCTCTCCATCGTTCTCTCCGTTGAAGTGAAAAGAGGTGGGAGGAGCTTCCACTTCGTTCTTGACCTGTCACCGACTATAGAAAGGTCACGTGTTGGCTTGAGCCACTCGGCGAGGCGTATCCGGTTCTCCGCTCGCAGAACTTGCTTTTTTGTTTTTGTTTTAGGGAGCAGTGGGGCTGCATTTTCCAAGGCTGCGATGGTTCAAGCTTGGCAGAATATGGGGGAAGCCAGCGGGATATTCTCAAGAACCAACATTTCGACGCTCTCGCCGGGCGCCGCCATGCGACCGCGGATTTCGCTTACTACATTCGCCAACCGGTTATTCGGACTTCGCAGGGACCGAAAAAATGTCCAAATAATAGAGCAGTCCGAAAAATCAGCAGATTGAAAAACTTGCCTTTATTACTTCCAAGTGGGCTTAAAAAAGCCGTAAATAGTGCCTTGCTTCAGGTTACGCCTGCGTGCCTTGTTTTAGGTTACGCCTCCGTTTGCGTTTGGCAACTTTCTGTTAGCTTGAGAATCGCTGCCTTCTTTTCTAGCGTTATGGTCGAGTACTTTCTGCGCTTCTTGAGGACACATCGCGGCGGCAGAAGAACAGATGGGGCCATGACGTCCAAGCCAGCGTTGTCCGAACGAGATGAGAGGCGCAAATCCACGAGCGCTAAATGGTGACTGGCGACGCGAAAGTGGGGCGGAGGCGCGAAGGGATGGAAGGAAACGAAGCAAAATTATAATATTGATGATGATGATGACGTGCAGCTAAATGGGAAAAAAAGTAGAGTGCCTTCATACACACGCGCACTTTTGCTTGAGTGGTGACATCTTAGCAATTTTTCATCCCAATCGTTTTGTTTATGCATTTTGAAGCGCGAGCAATCTGGTGTCATTTAGCTCGAGCATGTAGCTTTGGCTAATGCATAGACGCCATTTGACCGCCAAAGTCACGCACCGAGTGCACGAGAGAGTCACGCGCTGGCACATTCAAGGCAACAATGGATTTCTTCACCCTCAGACACAGACATGTAGGCACCCTCAAAAAAAAAAAGATGGCATTGCGTCACCTAGCGGTAGGACTCGGGAGTACTCAAGTAGCGCTGCCAAACCACGACCTTTATAGAGTTGGTCGTGTGCCAAACCAAGCCAATCCATTTGCAGCCAACATAGAATTCAAAATGGCCGCTTCTCGGTGGTGTTTCCGCTGATTGCTTGCGACGATTTTGTCCGAATAATCAAACTTTCGGACTTCAAGCTGTCCGAAACATTGGTCGTGAATATGCACTATTCCTATGGGGTAAGTCACGGTTCCTCCCTTAGGTCCGAAATATCGAACAAGTCCAAATTATCGGAGTTCGAAAAAACGGTCGGCGACGTATTGGTGAGCCGCTAGCGACGATAGAGCGTTCTCATGCTCTTCACTGCGTGTCAATGCGACTGTGTACAAGCTTCGCGCAAGCGCTCTTCGCAACGCAACGGCGTCTGCTTGCCGCTACGGAGCGCACCGCACTCAAACGCAAATGTGCGTAGGGCCTTCCCATGCTAAAAATTATCATTATATCCAATTGGACTTCAAACTGGTTTTAATTGGAACCAATCGGTTTTAGTGTGGGTTAGAATTGGAAGCACACTGGCCGGTGGGTCTCACCAGTTGGAAAAAATTTTCCAGTTGGAAACTTAATGGGTTTCAAATGGTTCCCGTTGGTTCCCATTACAGTGACCAATTGGTTGTCCGAAAACCTAACTGGTACCAATCTGGAAATTTTAATTAGAATCTAATGGGAATTTTCGGCTGGGATTTCTCATGGTTTGCGTTGCAAACGCAGCCCACAAACCACGTGGCCCCGACCGAGCAGCTGGAAGCTCTCAAATGGAGGCACACTGAGATTGAACATGAAGGGACTCCGAACCTCGAGCGACAAAACGAGAACTAGAACCCGCGCAGTCGATGGATGCTTCAGAACACTATACCTGTCGATCTCAACCACGTAGAAGGGAAAGGGGATTGGGTTGTCTTTTTTTTTTTTTTTCTAGATTTGGAGTACATATATTGTAAACGACTTAATTTTTGCGAGGACCTAATTTATCTTTTGGTGAATATGTGCTGCCACCTAGACACGCGACTGGGTTCGAGACTATGTGGCAAGAAAACAACGCGCGCACAAGGCCTCTCCCACCCGTTTCCAAAACCTCAGCTATATCCTGTTCGCCCATTGAGCCGCTGTGGCCTAGATACGGCTCCCCAAACTCTCCTTTGCCCCCATTCGCAGGTTATCTTCTGCCCCGAAGTCAGCACAAAGCAACCATCTTCCCTCTCTGCTCAGCAAGAAGGAAGAGAGAGAGGTTACTAGAAACATTTACTCTCAAAACAATGTTTCTACAAAAGGTCCATTTTCGCGAATCGCCTACAATTCGCGAAAAATAGGTCCCTCAAACAATGGACCTTTTGTGGGAACATTGGTTCGAAAGAAAATGGTTCTGATAACCTCTCTCTCTTCCTTCTGGCCGGGTAGAGAGGGAAGATGGTTGCTTGTGTCGACTTCGGGGCAGAAGATAACCCACGATGGGGGCAAAGGAGGGTTTGGAGAGCCGTATCTAGGTCACAGCAGCTCAATGGGCGAACAGGATGGGGCTGAAGTTTTGGGAACGGGTGGGAGAGGCCTTGCACGTGCATTGTTTTCTAACCACTTTGTCTCGAACCCAGTTGCGTGTCTAGGTGACAGCACATATTCGCCAAAAGGTGGATTCTGGTAAAATGTAAACACATTGGAATCTATATTGAGATCCCACCAAGTCGCAAAAATTAGAACCTGCAAATTATTCCAAAACTTCAGCTTTTATCTAAATCGCAAAATATGAGCCAGCGAAAAATAAATCGTTTAGTTTTTTTTTGTTTTTTTTTGTAAAGATGTGTTGTGGAAAAAGATCTCTGCATGTCCAACATGTTACCAAACGTATCATCAAATGTTCCGTTACTGCTTGCAGGTTGAGGCTACTAATCCGTGGAGGGGAGGATACGAAGAGTTTTCGTCACATCAGCGGCAGTCACCAGTTGTTTGTGAAGCCCGTGTCGCTTTGTAATTATCTTTTCGATGGTGGTACAGTCTAGTTTAATTCTGTTGTTTCTTGCTCGAGCTGTGAGGAACCACTAGAAGTTGATTGGTGCAGAATTATTTTGGAAACGTGTTGCATCGTTGATGCTCTGCCGTGGGCTTAAAATAATATAACTATAAATGCTTTCACCATTCATGTATTTCCTATCTAATGTTGAAGTACACATTGCGTAGGCAGACTCCATTGAACTGTCAAATCTCAAGTTTCAATAATTATTTGTTTTGCTTGGACTACAGTATGTGAAGCGAGAATGTCCTTATCAGTGATCAGTTGGCTTTCTGAGACTATTTAAGCTCCTTTCCCGCGAATAAGTACTTACTTATCTTGTCATCGAAAAGTGAGGTGCTATCTGTCGACAATAAAAGGCCTGGACCTACCCGTTTATCCGTTTTGCTAGAACAAGGGTCTGATGTGAGAATGTCTTTATCGGAGAGTAGTTGGCTTTCAAAAACTTGAATTGCTATCAAGAAATGATGCCCATCTGTCCACAATAAACGGCCTGAAACCGGGTGCTTATCTGTTTTGGTGGAACTACAATCTGATGCGAGAATGTCCTATCAGTGATTAGCTGGAATTCAGAGACTATATAGGCTCATTTCTAAAAAAAATATTGTTGTTCTTGTTCTGCAATGAGCAAACTTTCTGGATGTGTGTTGCCCAGTAAATTGCAAGAGTGGATTACAAACTACCGGGACTTTTTTGTCTATCAGTCACTAGTGCCAAACCTAACGTAACCTTTGTATTTAAACTCAATTTGGAACTCTTGGCACCAGCATTTTCACAACCATTTCTAATTGAATGCTGTAAGGGTTGCATATGTTTCAAATGATGATCCAGCTTCATTTTCTATGATATGCGACGAAAAAAAAAGTCAGCCATGCCGTGGTACGCAATATTTGTAAGTACAAGTTTTCCTTTTAATGTCACACACTTCAGAGGTACACAACGTTGCGCTGCCATTAATTCCGTGCACTCATTTCTTTTACTTTTTGTGATATGCATAGGTCAGCATGCGAGAGATCGTAGCAACAATAAATATGCCGAACTGTTCAAAACAAAATAAAATAAAATAAAACTGGCTTCAACATTTTGTACAGGTGCCTCGGGTTACAAGAATAATGTATATGCGCCTTCAAGTACTGTCGTCACAAAGGCTACCTACCCAACCGAAACAAACAACAAAATGTATGCACTTTTCAACCGTATTTACATGTATAATACATGGCTCCCTCGAAAAAAAAAACAAACAAAAACAACAACAAAACAAAATTATATTTAATGGCCGACGAAATAAGTTTGAAGTGAGAGCACGTTTCTATTCTGCTTTTTCTTACTAAGGGCACCTGAAGGCAATGTAGTAGCAATTCAAGCTCAGTTTGCATCTGTCGGCTGGTAGCGGCTACAGGCTTCCTAAGCTCTTGCACGGTGCTTTGCCAAATGCCATATGTGGCGCACTTCAAACAACTACCAAGTGCCTACTGTCACTTGACACACGATACTGTACTCGCTGTGCAACATTGGTTTACAAGGTTGCTTTCGTCAGCAGTAATAGTATAGTAATAAAACGTGTGAACCTAGTTTGCTATTTATAATTCCGAGAATACTTGTCCACCGTTGGGGGCACTAGCCTCCCGCCATCTTGAAGTTTCTTTCGAGCGTCGGCGCAGAAGAAATAGAAATCTCGACGAGGGTGTGCAGCGAAATTGTGCGGCCACCACAGTATATTTTTTTTCTCGTAGTGTCGTGCATCGAGTTTCCTTAAGTCATGGCACGTGTATGATACATAAGAAGGAGGTTTGTACAACAAACAATAGTCAAGATGAGGCGGAAACTCTGAAAGAAAATACTCTTTGAAACAAGTGCACAACCACAACAAAACATTGGGATGTCGAGACATCTCAGAAAACAGACAATAAGAATCACTCAGAACATTGCCATGGGCAGCTTACATGCTCTTGGTATCGCAAAACTGAAATCACCATTTCCCTGTTGGTAAGGAAATACATGCCCACCCTCTATCACGAAACGACTATCATTCTTGGCCTCTCAAAGTTCACCATTCATATTGCGTTGCCTTCCTCTCTAGAAGAAAAAAAAAAAATGGAAGAAAAGTTTTTTGTCTTGGGACTTCTGATGTGCCGCAAGAAACAAGGAAAATGTACAATACTGGAGGTTTTCAAACACACTCTTCGTGGCAACGTTCTCTTCGAGTTGGCTCGTATTTGTGAAAAGCGAACAACTGGCGCCTATTTGCAAAGCCTCGAGACACACAATGTTAAGTTTTAATGCGTCGACCCTTTCCAAAAGTCGGTCTGGCCACCCCAGTGGCTTGATCAAGTTTCTGAAACGGACTGCCCGGTTAAAAGCGTTTAACCAACACAATTCAATCCGACGATCGTGTTGAGTGGCAACCCATAAAGTTGTAAACTTTGTGGGTAGACGACGAGGAAGCAGTTTCGAATGCCTGGTGCAGTTGTTACGGAGTTGAACGACGCTGATTTTACGAGCGTCCTTGTCAACAACATTTGCGTGTTTTAGATCGGAGCGCCCGCTAACCACTTTATTCCTACCGCTTCCGAATTCACGCTCAGACAGTTTGCAACTGCCAACATCTGGAAAGGATCGATCGCATCGAACAAGCAACAGGTCTGGGACGCTTGTTCCAGCAAACTTCAGTTTTTTAAATCTAAGCGCGTCCTATGTGTGTTTAAACACGGTAAATTAAAGGCACCTGTGCAATTCTCTACTGTTTTTTGTTTGCGACCTATCTCTGCTCGCGCGTTTTTTTAAACGACACATCAGATCTCTTGCGTTTGCACTTGGTACAGTAGTTTCGTGGTGTCGGCTAAGAACTCTCGCCTTGCGTCGTTTGCTTGTCTGTAAGACGGTCTCCAAAGAGACGCAGGAAATGCTCATGGCGGGGCTGTCTTCATTCCGCCGTGAGAGAGATTCGCTGCGCTCTTGTCGTCCTCGAGAGTCCTCTTGCCGCCCGATTGGTCCGAGCGCTGCGGCAACACTTGAGAAAGGGGCACTGGCTCGTCGGCCTTTAGTCGGGCCGATGGATGGCCAACTTGGGGATGAATTCGATGAGCAGCACCTGGTTTCGGAACCAGAGGTGAGGGACCCTCGTTACATGCAAACTGCTAACCATTTTTGTTTGTAAAAAAAGAACAAATTGTTAGACGACAAGTAAGACTAGATCATAAGCAGAATAACATTGTTAATTTTGTGCTGGAAGAACCACTCTTTGGAAGTTGTGTGCATTGACTGCAGAAACATTTGATCAAGAAAACTGCAGCAATGGCTGTCGACTACAGTTTCGCGTATTAAAGAAGCCAATAGGCCGACATTGACCAATGGCTAACACAGTAAGAATGTGTAAGCTGCAAAACATTTCATCCATAATAAAAAGATTGATCTAATAGCCGTTAGACGAGAAGTATAAAAGGGTGATTAAAGGCAAACCAACATTGCTTGCTTTGTGTTGGATCAAAAGCCACTCTTGGAAGTATGTGGACGTTAAAGGGGCCCTGCAACAACTTTTTGACTGGTTTTTAATTTGTACCGAACCTGAGCGGGCAGCCAGGGCGGCTCGCACTGCACATTTCGGAATGACACTTCATTGGCCACAAACGACAGCAAACACGGGGTAAAGATCAGTTCAGAACGGGAGCCACTTCGCGCTGTCATACCGCCAAACGGCCAAACCGCAAGCCGAAGCTGCTCGCCGAAGGCTTCGGAACGCTCGGAACCGGTCGGATCCTCGAGTCGGTATACGACCGCAGCGCCGCCGTGTACACCCGGGACCTTTCTATGCTCGCCGTTCGTCGGTGCCTCATCTTACTAGCCCTTTCTAGTATGCGCCGTTTTTTCCGCCGCTTGGTGGCGGGTACGTCGACGGGTCATTTCTTGTTTCCGTACTTTATAAACTGCATTTGTTTCTTTTCTGATCTAAAATACTGAACAAAAACTACTTTCATACGTAAATAAAAACGGTTCGCGACACTTTTATTTTGTATCTCGACTAAAATAAAAGCTTTTAGCGGCTCTGACCAGTAAGGCCAGAACCTAAGACGTCACATATCGCGCGCTTTCGGCAACGCGGGTCGCCTCTCGTAGGTGGAGGAGGTTTCCGCGTCGTCCGGTTAACAATATGAGCGCACTGATATGTTGCAGTTACTCTCTCCGTGCCCGCTGGCTTGCCCGCAACCCCAAGAGACGTGGAAACCGCAAAAAGGTAGACGCTTAAATATGATTGCAGGGTCCCTTTAATTGAGGAAACATTTGGTCGAGAAAACTTCAGCAACAACTGCCGTTTTCTCGATCATTGCCACACTTGGCACCGGGCAATCGCAACGGTTGGTGATCTCCCCAACTTTCCCGCCAAGTGTCCAACTTAGAGCACCTGCGCAACACAAGTTGGAGAGAACGGAAGAAGAGGTGTCTCTTCGTCTTCACTTTCTTATTTATAAACTTTTTTCTCGGAGCACTGCAGAAGCTATGTTAGCCTCGCAGCCATAGCACGAACGAGCTGACGCAGAGTAGCGTTTCAATAACTGGAGCCCATTTTCGATCGGAGGGTACTTACGTATTCCATCATGCTGTTGGAATCACACCGCTGCTTTCCAAGCTTCCAATGCAGACCGAGCTGAAACGAAGCAACACGCTCGTTAACCGTTGTAACAATCTGCAAGAGTTCGAGCAACAGTCCTGTGCCCCTTGGGGGGTTTACGCTTATGCTAAATAATTATGCTGGAAGCTCTTTTGGTGGAACTTTCATGGGCAGTTCTTTATAAATATGCAACTGAAACTTCACCGTTTCTTCAAAGTGGTCGATGGGTGGAATTTCCGTCAAGAGGGAGAGGCTTGTGTGATGCCTCGGATTTCAGTATAAAGAGATTTTACTGTAGCACGAATCGCCTGGATATTATGATGATATGAAATACTGATAACACATTGTATCATCATACGATATGACGACTGCAACCTTCTATCAGGTTGCACACTTGTCAAAGGTGTATAGTGTAAATGCAAGACCGTCTGCAGCACTTACTTGCTCCAAAGGAGCAAGCGTTTGCACAGAATTTCCCTACATTTCCGAAAATCAGAGCTGTCAGCAACTGGTGTTCGTCCTGTCATGACGAAACGAATGCAGCGTAGCGGGTACCCCCTTTTCGAATGCCAAAAGGTGGAAGAAACCAAAGGGACAGAAAAATGTTTACACTGTGTTGTCTCTAGTAATAGGTCGGCGTTTTTATGAACGAATCCTGCACACTTACTTTCTCGCCGAGAACGAGGAGGGTAATTTTTGCACAAAAACTAACAATGAGGCATAGATCTGATTTAGAAAAAGAAGCGAAACTGCGCCGGAATGTTGAGCGTGATGTTCACATAGTCAGAATTCCATGGCATAGATCAGATTTGCTGGCCTCCCTCTCTAAATCGCAGTGACTGTCTTCTGAAGGTTTCCAGCTGAACGTAGAGGGAAAAAACAAAGGAGTGGAGAAAAAAGAGACACATACTGCTGGACTATCAACCATTTACTGAAATTCTTCTTGTTCATCTACCCTCACAAATTATACTATTTACTTTTTTAATTTTTCTCCGCTTCTTGGTTTTTTCCCTCTACGTTCAGCAGGAAACCTTCAGAATTATGTCATACCAACCAGCTCAGCTCCAGGCAGTCGCAAACTAACTGTCTATGTGCTTGATGTGAAAGCAAACACATCGAAGATGCGGGAGCCCTTCTATGAAAGGTCGACCCACTATCGAGTAAAGCCAGCACGAAGAAAGTGTGACTCGTTTGACTACAGTGCAATCCACTTATAATGATAACGAAAAAACCCAAAAACTCATTCGTTATAACTGATTATCGTTGTATCCGGACAAGAAGCTGGGCGTTTCTAGTCTTGAAACTCTAGAAACTGATCGTTATAAGCAGTACATCGTTATATCTGGTATCGTCATAAGTGGGTTGCACTGTACCACACTGATTCTCCTACCAGTTGCCTTTGTTTGCTGAACAGGAATTCAATGTTCGTTTTAATACAGAACGCATTCTTGCAGCCGAATTCTTAGGAAAAGACCGCCGTGAAGAGCAGTGATGAAGAACTGTCACAAAGGACTGTGACGTCACCCGACACCATGACACGGTGACATCATGACGGCATCGTTTTGTCACAGCTCGTAGCATTCCGTGCTCCGCAGTCCTTGTCAGCATGGTCAAGCTATACTTTGTTTCACCTCAAGTGCAGACACAGCCGACACTATGGGCTGATGAGACCGATCAGGCAGTGTCAGAAGCGCACCACCATGGTGCTTATCGTGTTTATGTACGTGCTCTGTCATCACTGAACCGATCGCAAACAGATTGGTCCATCTTGTGATTTTGAAGCTGCTTGATTGGTCCCAATTACCGTGTAGCGCTGGCTGCGTCTGGACTAGTCTTATCGGCTTTCAAGTATCCTCATGGATGCTGTCAGAAAGTTCCGCTCCTGTAACTGAAGTATTTTTTTCTGGAATAAATTACTTCCGACATGCAGGCGCCACCTAAAGTGTGGCTTTCTCAACTTTCAAACGCATTTATCTCAGTTTCACTTCTTAGCATCAAATCTTGCTTCGGGAAAGCTACCATTTGATAATGATAATGCGTGGAGCCAGTTTTTGAAGTTTCTGTAGTGAAGTTTTTGTAAGGAGTGTATGTGGCTATGAACTTACTTTCTGCATTTTCATGGTCCCTTGTTATAAAAAGCTGCAGTAACTTAAACCTAATGTTTGGAAACAATTTTTTTTTAATTTTGACATTTCTATTTTTAATAGAAATGGTGTTTCTGTCATTTCTTTACATAGCCGTGTGACAGAGATGTTATACTGCATGTTTGTTCAGAAGAACTGGCCATTATCATTACCTTTTCTAAACGATTTTCTCGGGGGGTGCAGTGTTTATTTGATGTAGATTTATGTAACTTTTTGAAGGATAAACTTACCCTCTTAAAACTTCACATGTCATCCTCTTTACCAACTATCAATATGCCCTACAAATTTTATAAGAAAAAGACTAACGGTTAAAAAGTTTGCTTTCCTGAGTAGTATCCTCCCCCCCCCCCAAAAAAAAAAAAACATTAAACCTATACAAAATAAACTTTTTTTCTACCTGGTTAGGACAGACATGTCTCAAAACAAAAGCTTGCCAAGAAAAAAAGTTTTTCTTTCTTTCTAGTATTAAAGGGACACTGACAGGGTATTTATACTCGTCGAGGTTTTTTGTTGCACGTGACATATGAGAGCCCAAATACCCAGAAAACGATTCGCGGCTCGAAATTCGTTTTCTTCCCGCCCGAAAACTGCCGATCGAGAACTGTCCGGTTTTAGTTGCGCTCACTTTCTTCTCCATGGTCACGTGCCGCTTTCTAAGGTTTAGACACAACCACCAAATATAATCAAAGTCGCAGGTCATCGAAGGCACGCACACAATATTAAAAATAGAAAAGAAATATGATACCCATTTTTTGGGGCTTCTAAAAAGCTGCAAATGCTTTGTTTGGGGCAAAAAGAGTATCGCAACCACGTGACTTCCGACCACTCTCTCTCCTCTATATTTCTTCTTACTCCCAGAGTCAAGTTTCGATTTCGAACAGTTCCATTTTTTTACTTTTTAAAAAATATACGTGACGCTGTAGCAAAATATTGATTGGGTAGTCTTCTGACACCATAATGAATTAATTGCCTGGCAAAAAAAAAATTAATTTTGAGGATAATCAGTATGAATTTTCGATTGCGGTCAAAACCGAAGTGTCCTAGGCCAGGTTAATGCAGTTTGGTACAGTATGAATTTTTCGATTTGCGGACAAAACCGAAACTGCTACCCTAGGCCAGGTTTGTGCCCAACTATAGCCCGTTGCAACTCGAGAAAGTAGGGCGAGGGAAAGCAAGGCTAGGAAGGAGAAAGCAGACGAAACGCTTAAGAAAGGAGGGAGTTTCCCTCTCTCCTCTCCAGCATCCCGTCTGCTTCCTCCACCCCGGCCTTCCTTTCCCTCACCCTACCTTGTTGAGAAATGCAATGGGCACGGGAACAGGACCGCATGGCGATGAAAGCACACTCACCTTGTGGTAAAGGTGACTATTCTCCCAGTCCAGGACTTTCTCTATCGAATGCCGCGTCTGCAAAGAAGATTCATTCCAGTTTTCTATCCCGTTCCGACACAGTCTTTGAAGGTCTGTAGCCGTCTATACACGTTCAAAAGTGTATGTACACTGGCACTTTACTGTTTGCAAGATGCAATCATAAATGCGGTGCTGCAGCATCCAATCGTGTACAAGTTGTGGTCATACAGCAAGCGTCTGTCAGTACCTGTTCTAGTGTGCTAACAAAGAGTTTGAGACAAAACAAAATAAATGTACAGCATGGGGCTTCAGAGTCTTCTCAAAACGACAAGGATTTGGTTCTTTCAGATTTGTGTTAAACAATGTCGAAAACACAATCAAAGAATATTAGATTTTTCTCGCCAAAGCGCTAGTCAGTAAACACGTCGTAAGTAGTAAAAAGATTGGTATTTACGAACTGACGTTCTTGTCTTTTGGTGCCCTGCAAGCTCCCGATACCCACGAGAGTGTGGCTGTTACTATGGCGAGAGCCTTTCCGGCAACACGAACAACCAATAAGAGAGCTCGACGTGCTTTGAAGCACGTGGATTTCGAATAACAACCAACACAGGCGGACTTTCCACCAATGCTCGTCTGGAGATTGTGTCCGTGCAGTGAAATTCTGTCGCTACCACGATTTAAATGGGCCCGAATGCTGAGGCCGGGATAACCGCCTCGGTCGACTGCTGCAAACTCAATCGCTACAAAGTCAACACAACTACCATCGTTTCTAAAAGAAGACGGCTTGCACCGGTCGTTTGCAAAGCGGCGCACAGGGGAACAAATCGCTGCGGTGTTTTTTCGCGGCCTCAAGGATGCAGGAGCGAGCAGTCATCCAAGAACATACATGTGAACTACAAAAGTGCCAGCAAGAGCCATGTAAATACCTGTTTTTACACTGGGAGGGGACATGCGCGTGTTTGATCGAAGCACTGGAACAGCGCTGTTGGACTGCATCTCGGTAAGCGCTTCGGGACCAATCTTTTATTTATTTATTTATTTATTGAAATCCCTTAAAGATCCTCTGAAAATAAAATAAATGTTTTTAAACAGTCTGGTTGGGAGACGCGTGTCAGAAAAATAACTTTACGCGAAAAAAAAAGAAGAAGATTTAGAGCAATATTGACGGTGCGAGACATGATTTGGTTGGTAGTCACCTCCTTTCCACTTGTTTCCTCTCGGCATTTCAAGCGAGTGGAGGAGAGGTGGATCGGCTTGGCCATTACTTCGAAATGTAGAGAGTGTGTGACCATCTCGTTTAGGTGGAAAGAGTGTGTGAAAATCCCAAGACGTCCTGAAGAATAGAAAATAACTCTCGCGCCGTCAATATTGTTCTAAAAATTTATTTTTCCACGTAAAAATCACTTTTTGACACGCGTGTCCCAACAAAACTGTTAAAAAAAAACTTTTTTTTTTTCGGAGGCCCTTTAAAGGATTTTTTAGGTGCATTACACAAGGGAAAAGGTACAAACATTATGACAAAAAACTAACTAAAAAACAACCAAGAATCAAAGTAAAAAAACAAATGAATTAAAGGAAACTCCGCTTCATTTTTGATATTTAGAAAACTATGCAGCCCTCTTCAGTATCATATAGGAAGACCCCATGTCAAATATTACGATCTAATTCCGTCTATATATTTATTAAACTGGCCAGCAAACTTTCAAACGAGCCAAGTCGCCGAAATCTGCCAACTCTAGCGTGCGACGTGAGGCGCAATCGTCAGCGCAGTCAATGCGACGGGGTTGGAGCGGCCAACGTTGAACCACTACGCCAAAGGCATGACTACGTCATTCTCACGTTTTGGTTGTTTTTACTTCTCGGAGCGAAATTGAACGATGACGTCATGAGTTTCTCCTCCCGGTGTTGGCTCTACGGCGTCCACGTGATCACCGTAACGCGGATGCGCTAGTTTGCGCTGCCCTGCGCGTTTATCGCAAGTCCGGTTTCTCCGCTCCCCCTCTCCTCTTTCGTGTTCTCCCCTTCCCCTCTCCCCGGGCCATCACCGTCCACGCCATGCGAAGCGACCTGCCCGCGTCGCGTGTCCTGTACCTCGCGCCTGCGAACGTCACAAGACCACGTGGTTCGACGTGACGTGGCCATGACTCTGAGGACACGGGACCAATGTTGCCTGACGCAACCGAAGTTTCGGTTTCGGTATCGGCTGATGTTTAAATTAAGATTACACAAAATAATATTCAACATTTCGCTGAATCCGAAGACGTAGAGCTGTTGAGTAGTACTTTACGAAATGGAATCACATGTAAACTAAATTTTTCGGAATTGAGCGGAGTTGCCCTTTAACTAAATCTAATCAGACAGAACCACCACTATTTTAAACAAAAAACGATAGAACAGAAATCACACAATTTTTGAATGAGTAGAAATAAAAACCATGAATTTACTAAATCTAATCACACAGCACTACCGCTATATTAAACAAAAAATGATAGAACAGAAATCACAAAATTTCTAAATGAGTTGAAATAAGAGCCCAAAAATGCTTGGGGTTAGTTTTGGTGACAAAGGAATCGGGAAGATCATTCCACCAAACAACATATTTTTGGAAAAAAAATAAAATAGAAATGAATATAATGCATTTAAATGCAAAGGTGCAAGCAAGCTAGACAAAAATGACGAAAATAATCCCTGGAGAAGGGGAACAAGAGGGACAACGGACGAACGCGAATCTCCAAACACAGCTAGATGACGTGCGTTGGTTCGTCAGGTGTAGTGATCAAGTTTGCATACCGTGCAATACTGCGCATCCGCCTATTCCGCAATAAGCACCCATTCCCAAGTTTTTAAGACCTGGGAAAATATGCACACTACATTGACATGTAAAATTCATGACCGGACAAGCGCCCATCTCCTATTTTTTGCGATTTGCGCTTTGTAAGTGGCACAAGCTGTCGCCCAAATAAAAAGGGTTCAGCCACATTTATCCACCTACCTTTTGGGCTCCTGTGAAACTGCACCGAACAAATTTTTTCAGTATGCCTCTGCACCTACAGGGTGCAGCCATAAGGACCAACACATCTGGCATGCATTGCAAAATTCAAACTCCAAACTTCCATACCTGCAATTGGGACGCGAACATAGTTTCTCAAGAAGATGTATGTCTATTTTTTCAAAGCTCAAGTCAGAGGTGAAAATATATTGAAAATAAAGCCCAAACGACTGCTGTGCATTTCCTATGGCCTATACCGGCTGCCTGCTGTCTGCACACTGGTTTGTGAGCTTTCTACCAGGTAGTCATTGTTCATATATATCGTTAAAAGTATTAATTATCGCGATTATCTCGCTCATCGCCAGCCTCTAATAGGCGTCCTCAGAGTTCTTGTATACAGCGAGCCACCCGGGAGCAAACTCGTAAACCAGTGTGCAGACGACGAACAGGCTTTTAGAGGACATAGAAAATACACGGCCCCTGGTTTCACTTTATTTCTAATATTTCACTACCTCCGAGTTGAGCTCTGAAAACAGGGCATAAAACTTCTTGCTAAACTATGTTTGTGCGCCCAATTTCATGCATGTATGTTGGGAATTCGAATTTCGCAAGGCGTGCCAAACGTGTTGGTCCTTACTGCAGCCCCCTGTATGTACACCCTCTCAACTGGCCTTGCTTCCCGCTGTCGTCATTTTCAAAGGGCAACGTCGCGCGCAACCAACGTGATCAGAACTTGTTGTAGGAGCCAGCACCGAGAGATGAAAGAATTTTTTCTTCTTTTCTAAGCTCGCTGAAGCGAACTTCCTGATGCTTGACAAATAAAAACGAACGGTTCGAGCCAGAACACTGTGGAGCTCGGACGTCTTTTCCACAAACTGGTGGCCCGGAATCCGAAGGCCCCCCTCGCCGCCTCGTAGCACAACAGCAGCCGGCATGCAGAACCTGGCGCAAGACGGTGCCACTACCGGCGACGGCGAGCCTCTTTGTTCCCCCGACGCTGCCCTCATGGCCATCCAGCTCTGGCTTCCGCCCTTTTGGCCGAAAAATCCGCGAGTCGAGATAACGCAAGTCGAGGCTCAGTTTCACCTCTACCGTATAGCATGTCGACGCCTCCCTCCCTCCGGCCGTCGCCGATGAGCTGGACGACATTCTGTCCCGGCCTCCCCTGACAACGCCTACGACCACCTGAAGGGTGTCCTCATTGAGCGGAAGGCAGCTTCGGAGCGCACAGGGATCCAGCAGCTGCTCACAGCCCAGGAGCTTGGAGACCGCCGCTTATCTCAACTTCTTCACCAGATGCGGCAGTTGCTCCGTCCCCAAGCCTCCGGCTCCCAGGATCCTATTCTGTGAGAGCTACTTCTCCAGAAACCTCCACAAGGAATACGCATGATTCTGGCAGCTGCAGACGACATGCTGCAATGCTTGTGGACCGCACTGCTGAGTACGCTTCACCGTCCATCGCGACAATCACATCGCCCGAACCACCTGCCTGGGAAACAGCCCTTACGAGATTCGAGGCGCGCACGGAACAGCTATTCTGCGCTGTTGCCGCTCTGAGGCTGTCGCACGAGACACTTTCCTGACAAACGAGGTGAGATATGTCTCAAACCCGTTCACCCTCGCGACGCACCTCACGGTCAGCCGAGAGATCGCTGTGCTGGCACCACAGGCGGTATGCAGAACGCGCCACGCGCTGCAAACAACCGTGTTCCTGGTCGGAAAACCCACGGCCCGTCACTAACAGTGGCAAGTGACTACGGCCACCACCCGAGCCGCTTGTTCTATGTCATGAGCCGCGTTTACGCATGAATGCGACTCGGTCGCATCGAATCCAGTTGTCGCATTCAATGCGCTCATGTAAACGGCATAATGCACAAAGAAAGCGCATCGCATTCAAGTCGCTAGACAGATGTGGATCGAGATGGCGAGTGCGCATTCATTCAGCCCATGTAAACGGAGGTCGCATCGCATTTTGGAACGGGGAGGATTATGGGAAGGCGCTCGCTGCGGGAGCGAGTGAACAGCTGAGAACATGGCGGCGGCCAAGCTCGTCAGCGGCGCGGAGAACGGTCCCGTATGGTCGCCCGCAATTTTTCCTGAGAACAAACGCGAGCTTTTATTGACATCATAAGTAAGCGGAATATAGCGGAGCTGCTCGGTGAGGGCGGCCCCGTCCAAGCTTTGCGAAGTACGACTTGCGCGTCCGAAGGGGTCCCGAAGGCTTCGGCGCAAGCACGAACGACACCGAGAGCTCCGAGCACTGCGTGGTAGCGCAGAACGAGCAGCTCCTATCTCGGTGCCGTTCCTGGCTGCGCAGGAGCCTTTCGGATTCGGGGTCCGGTTGGCCCGGTCGCGATCGGCGGCGTCTGGCGCGGCGAGCGCGGAGGCGTCCTCACAGCGTGCACACACACGTCGCCGGTCCTAAGTGACCCGGAGTCCCTAAACGCTTGGGTTTTGATGTTTCTTCCGTCTCGTAACTTCTTCCACAGCACCGAAGACAGCGGGCACGATCTTTACGTTCACTGAACGCGTCGAAAGCGTCGAAGGCCTCCGCGTGCGATGCACCGGAAGACGTGATGCGGCTGGTGCCGGAGCCGGAACTGCATAACTCTCGAGCTTTGACACGGCGTGGCGCCACCTTCGTGTAGGGCTTGGCACGAGTGGGGCTTGGGGCGCATTCATGTAAATGTTGCCGCGTCGGCTTCGTTCGAAGAACGAGTGGAGTCGATGCGCTGAAGTCGCTTTCATGTAAACGAGGCTATGGATAAGATCTCTGGCCAACGCTTTCTGGTGGACACGGGGGCCGAGGTTAGCATCCTGCCAGCGTCACGACTTGAGCGTCAGCAGGCGCAGCACACCAGACCCCTATGAGCAGTCCACAGCTCTGCCATATCGCCACCTACAACCAGAGATTTCTCACCATCAACACTGGACTGCGACGACTTTTCCGTTGGGTCTTCATTGTTGCAGATCTTCGCGAGGCCATACTGGGAGCGGACTTCTTGGCGAACTTTGGTCTGGCCGTCAACATGCGTGGCAGAAGCCTCACGGATGCTACAACATAGTTCACCATTCAGGGTATTCTGTCGTCATTTGAAGCTTCTCTGATGCGCCCTTCGGCGGTGTCTTCAAGATATGAAGGCCATCCTCGCAAAATAACCTGCCATAACCCGACTGTGCAACACGGAGGTACCAGCCAAGTTCGCCGTGACCGATCACATCATTACAAACGGCCCTCCAGTCGCTGCGAGACCTCGGCGACTCTTCGGCGAGCGACTTAACATCACACACAGAGAATTCGAACACATGCTGGAGCTTGGCATCATCCGTCCCTCCTCCAGCAGTTGGGCGTCGCCTCTTCACATGGTTCCTAAGAAAGATCCAGACGACTGGAGGCCATGTGGAAATTATCGAGCTTTGAATGCGTGCAGGTAGCTGACCGGTACCCCTTGCCACACATTCACGATTTCTCCGCTGGCCTAGCTCGCACCAACATCTACAGCAAAGTAGACCTTATTAAGGCCTACCCTACCACCAGATCCCAGTCGAGCCAGCGGATGTGCCCAAAACTGCCATCACAACTTCGTTCAGACTCTTTGCGTATGTTCGGATGCCCTTCGGCCTTTGAAACTCTGCGCAGACTTTCCAACGCCTTATAAACGCAGTCACCACAGTCCTTCACTTCATCTTTGCTTATGTTGATAATATTCTCGTGGCCAGCTCCTCTCCGGAAGAACACGAGCAACATCTGCGACTTTTGTTCGACCGGCTGCAGGAGTACGGCCTTGTCATCAACGTGAAGAAGTGTGTTTTCGGTGTTGATGCGCTGGACTTTCTAGGCCACCGCGTAACATCGTCGGGCATCCTACTACTTGAAGAAAAAGTCCGGGCAATTCGCGTGTTCCCTCAACCTACTTCGCTTTGAAAGCTTCGCGAGTTTCTCGAGCTAGTAAATTTTCACCATAGATTTATTCCCGACTGTGCCGAAATTCTACATCCAATGACGGACTTGCTGAAGACCAAGAAAGCGCCATCATCGTCACTTAAATGGACCGATGAAGTTGCATCAGCTTTTTCAGCCGCGAAGGAAGCCTCGATTAAGCGCAACCCTGCTTGTCCATCCACGAACTGAGGCTGCTACCCCTCTCATGACCGATGCGTCAAGTACAGCTGTAGGTGCTGTACTACAGCAGCTTCTCGACGGCAAGTGGAGGACACTAGGATTCTTCTCTCAGAAACTGAAACCTGCAGAAACGCGATATAGAATCTTTGGACGTGAACTCCTTGCCATCTACCTTGCCCTAAGGCACTTCAGGTACATCCTGGAAGGTCACGAGTTCCACGTCTTAACGGACCACAGGCCCATGACTTGCCCATTTCATGGCAATCACACAGCCTACTGCTCCCGAAAAATCCGACAACCCGCATACATCTCAGAGTTCACTGTAGATCTTCGTCACATCAAAGGAGAAGACAACTCAGCAGCGGACGCTCTTTTCCGCGTCGAAGCACCTTTGGCACTCTCTGGAAGAGTAGACTTTGTAAGCATCGCTGCCGCGCAACGAGACGATCCTGAATTGAATAACCACCCTGAAACGCTGTAGTCTTTGGTGTTGAAATGGATTCCCCTCCCTCACTGCACCGGTACCATCCTCTGCGACATGACCACAGGACATCCTTGACCTTTCGTCCCATTGGCACTTCGTCGGCAGGTCTTCGACCACCTCCACAACATCAGCCACCCGGGTATCTGAGCCACGCAGCGACTGGTGACAGCTCGCTATATGTGGCCTACCATGAACGTGGATGTATGAGGTTGGGCCAGGAGCTGCCTTCAATGTCAGAGCTCTAAGGCGAGCCGGCACACCGTCACACCCTTGAGACCATTTCATGCCCCCTCGGCACGGTTCGACCATGTTCACCTGGATCTTGTGGGCCCCCTCCCATCATGCCAAGGTTTCACATACATCCTGACTTGCGTCGACCGCTACACCAGTTGGCCCGAAGCTACTCCCCTGGCTAACATCACTGCCGAGACAATCGCCAAGACCTTTATCGAGATTTGGATGTCCCGCTTTGGATGTCCATCCACCATCACTACGGACCGGAGACGACAATTTGAATGCTCGTTGTTTGCTGCCTTAGCCCAGCTCCTCGGCACGCACCACGTGCGCGCTACCTCATACCACCCGTCAGCCAACGGCATGGTGGAAAGTTTACACTGACAGCTCAAGGCAGCAATCACTGCACGAGATGGACGACTCAACTGGGTCGACCATCTCCCATTCGTCCTTCTCAGCATTCAATCCGCCTTCAGACAAGACCTGGAATGCACCACGGCTGAATTGGTCTATGGATCGCAACTCCGGCTTCTTGGAGAATTTTCTGACAATACCAAGAGCACTCCATCAGTTCCACAACAAGCGTACTTTGACGACCTGAGGCAGTTCATTCAAGAACTGCAGCCCACACAACCTCGGATGCCCCGTTCTCAGAAGGTCTTCGCGAGTCAAGATCTGAAAACTTCCAGGCACGCATTCGTCCGGAAAGAAGTTAAAAAGAAGTCTCACGCCACCATACAACGGACCTTTTAAGGTACTCGAGCGCACCGAGAAGACCATGACTCTTGACATTAACGGACACCAAGAAATCGTCGCTATGGACCGAATTAAACCCACATTTCAGGATTCAAATTCTCATCCTTCATACACGAAGCAACTTTCAACACTCCAGAAAACCAAGAAACCAAGAAGTGGTTCATGGGCCACATAACTCCCCACACCCTTTCCTCCTCTACTGCCACCATTGGATCAACTACAATTTAATTTATATTTCCGTGATCCATGCCGCCAGGGGGAGCCCTGTAGGGGCCAGCTCCAAGGGATGAAAGAATATTTTCTTCATTTTCTAAGCTCGGTGGGTGAGCTTCCTGATGCGCGAGAAATAAAAACGAACAGTTTGATCCAGAACACTGTGGCGCTCGGACGTCTTTTCCAGACCCGTCTTTGTGCATATTTAGCCTTTATCGACGATTCTCTTCTAAGCAATGGTAGTATGGAGCATAAAAATCAATAAAACCGCTACAATGTGAGCGCGTTTTGACGTGGTGGATGCAATGTTTGGCTGCTTTTTGTTTGTAGTTCACAAACAACCTCCCAGACGGTGCTTGTTACTCGAAAAGGGTTCATTAGCACAGTGGAATCTTGTTAATTCAAACTCTATTAATTCAGACGCGTGGATAATTCAAACTAACACGCAGGTCCCGTCCTATCTGTCATAAGAGAGGAAACTCCCAGTAATTCAAGCTTTGCATTATTAAAACGAAGTTTTGGCCCACTCCGGGTTCAAATTAACGAGATTCCACTGTACTTCCTCCTAGTGCATGGGCTAGATGCTCCCACAGAGAACTTCGGGAAGAGATAAACGTCGGGGAGAGAGCTCAGTGTCCGTCGAGAAGATGAACGACTCACCCGTTTGCTCAAGCAGACGACGGGCCAGAGCGAGCATCCGAGGGTACAGCAACAACACAGGCAGCCACAGAAAAGCCACTTGACGTTCACAGGTAGAGTCTTGCGTAGGACGCTGTTGATGCGCACTATGGTAGCTTTGAATTCTTCTGGAGCCACCTGCGGTAATGTGTCAGCTAGTTAGATCACAGCTGTCGCAGCACACCGCCTCGCACGAGAAATAACTTTCGGCCCTACTTGTAAACGAGGATGGTGCCATTACCCAGCGACTATGGTTGATGAAAAATATGGGTGCGGCGATGACATCTTCTCATAGAGCCCTTTTGTTTCACCTGCTTCATTAGAGCCACCTGCTTGTCTCGTATACTGCCCAACATTTTTTTAATGCACATTCCTAAAACTCATTACACACTTCGAGAATGCAAAAATCTATACTCGTGGACTACTTTCTGTGGCATTTCAGAAGTGAAGAGAGCTCGTGCACGGCTCTGATGTTTGAGCGCCTAAGGGCCGATAACTTTGACCGCATAGCCACAACAAGGTGTCCTCGAGTATATACTCTGTTGCAGGTTAAGGAAAGCAACACAAGCTTTACCCAGAAAGCCCTCCACCCTTTCTACTTTAGCAGAGTGAATGCCAAAGAGGAAGTGAGTACACTTGCCTCCTCTCCAGCGTTTGATCTGCTGAGATGGAAAGAACGTAGGGCTTTGCGGGTGGAGCTTGTCTAAACACCTTGTGGTCAGTTTACCTTACTGCATAACCAACCCGGAGGAATAACACGGAATCAACAGTTCCAACAACAAGATACTACATTTAATTGGACGTGGATGAGACAATGAAGAATACCAACAGAAAACCAATGAGCACCGGCAGCGCCCGAATCCAGCCAGCGACTCGCTGACGGTCGCCGCAATCCCTGGGAGCAGTGAGGCCGCAGCACTGATTCCATCAGTACGTCGAATCCAGCCGGAGCTCAACACCATTGAACAACATATTACGATTTAACTGCTTGATGTTCTCATTGCTGCACTTTGGATTCTGGGGCCGCTACCTCGCATATAGGAGATGTCGTTCTGAAACTTTGCAAAGCGAAGGCGAGAAGCCTCCAGGAATGTGAAACCCGTTTGCAGCTAGCTTCTGGTACAGCAATAACAGCTGGAGGAGCCATGAGGCTGCAAACTCGGTTTAATGGAAAGAAGCGTCAGCGATTCCTTTATCTGCCAGGACTCGTGGCACCCGTGATCTTGGGCCGAGATTTCATTACAGGCGAAAGCATGACACCCCACTTTTCTGGTGGTGGATACCGGCTGGGACAGCAACCGGAACTGGCTCTGTGTTATTCCTCTGGGTCGGGCACACAGCAAGGCAAACCGAATGCAACCTTTCCAAAAAACGCTCCTAGGCCGCCACCATGCTGCTAATGATGAAAGCGGCTGGTGCAACTGTCACATTCCCGAACAGTTTTTCTTATTTCCCTTGTGCATGCACATGTCCATGCTGTCGTCTTCCCGTGAACGAGGAAGGCATGCCATTTTAGCGCTTCTGCTCGACATTCACGGGAAGCAAAGGAAGGGGAGAACATCGAGCGGCCCATGACGCAATTCTGCAAGCAATGACAACTGTTCTCCCAAGTTCCTGAGATAATCCGCGTGCCGGGTTATCTCGGGACTGGAGAGAACAGTTGTCTTTTGCTTCGTGCTGGTATGGTGAAAAAAGGAATCTCTCCCCAAAACCAGGTGCACTTGGACTCCGTCCGACAGTTGAGGCGCAACTGTCGTCGACACTGTTGTGCCGTGTTATTTGATATCTTTCTCAGATAAATCCTTTTCGAATAATGGTGTACCGCGTAATATTTTGTTTGAATTTTGACGCTTGCTAAATTTCATGTCAGAGTCGTACCGTGTAGATTGGTAATCACATTGTTTATGTGCGTCAAATATGCGTGCCTCTCAGCCATCTTCTGTTGTTAATTACTTTCGACAGCTTCGTCGACTGACACTGCTGAGCAGGCGGCGCCATCAAAACTCGTCGTAAAACAAAACAAACAGACCGGCCACATTCGCTCAGTCGTGCGCGTACCCAACAAAAATAGTTCACAGTTTCATTTTCGTTTTAAATGCGGCAGAATGCTTTTTTAATGTCTTTGGGAAAGTAGATACAGCATTAAATGCAAAAAGAAAAACACCGGGAAAAGGCGAGAGTTAAGCTGCCAGCTGTGTCTGAAGTTGCGCCTCGCAGCCCGCGCCTATCAAGATCAACAGTCCACTCAGTTAGGGTTAGTGGGGGCGCCAGTGAGAGACTAGCCCCAAACGCAGTGGACAGGCCCACTGGGTTCAATAAAGATTGTTTTTCTAGAGACATAAAAAGCTAATGCAGTACATATTGAACCATTCACAGCAAGGAACAATTACCAGTGATAGTAGGCAATTACTACTTTAAAAATAAAGTTTTAAAAAACTTTGGTGCAAGCCTCATTTAAGGTTGCATTCATAGATGACACAGAACGAATGTTTACACACATGAGCTTCTGCAAGCCAGCAATATGCATACCTGCCAAGCTGTGGACTGGGGGAGGGGGGGCACTTATTTCTGGTGTTTACACGAAGCAATATGCAGCTTAATGTCAGCCTTGCCATCGTGCGAAACGCTTACATCACACGTGCACGTGCGACAGAATCCAAACTTCCCTCCTTCTTGGACGGCACAAAGCACGGGAATCCCAACGTGTAGGATTTCAGGAACACCTGAAAGTACCTCTTTGAGGTTTGGAGTTCGCCATTGTGCCACGATGGCCACTGCGACTAGGGAAATGCTATGATTATACGTGCAACGAACACAGACACCGCTCTGCTTGCCACGAAACTGGCCGAAACAGCGAGACCCAACACGGCGAACCAACGTGCGAAGCCGTACACATGAAGAAAGGCTTTGGGTCTTGGATTGGTTTTGAATCCGTGGTAAAGTAAAAACCATGATGCTGCCGTGAACGGTAGCTATCGCCCTCTTGTGGCGGTGACAAGATACTGCCAGCAGCTGACTTTACAAAAAAATGTAAAACAAAAATTACAACAAAATAATTATAATTTTTTTTCGTAAAATTTGAAGCAAGATTTGTGAAATCGTAAAATTAGTCCCAATTCATACATTTTACGAGAAATTCGGAAGAGTTGGCATGTATGAATATGTATGACAGCCTATAATCAAGTTGGTTTGGCCATAAATGGACCAAAGTATGTTAGCGAGAGAAAGCAATTTTACGACGGTTGAGCCAGCAAAATTTCGTGACCCCACATCATGCGGTCACCATATCACAGTCAGATTTGTGTTTAGATCTCAACCTTTGTTTCTCAAGACGAGCATATCTCAACAAGAGCGAGCATATCTCAACAAGAGCGTCTCTCAAGATAACCACCTCGATTAAGGGCTGTCAGTGATTGGGTGCAGATTTCAAAGAGGGTATTTACCTTGGCAGATAGCGTTGGCGGGAATTCCGTGTCGAATTTATTGCTCAGGCCAAACCTGCAAGCACAAGAAGCCACATTTGTAAACAAACTGCCTCCCCTTTGAAGATATCCACTGGACACTGGGAACGGTTCTATGCTCACGCGTGGATCACATAAGACACTGAAGACTATAAAGATGTGATTGTTGTAACATGACAAGAGACCAGTCAAAAAATTTGAACCCTTCATGCCTTGCGTGATATACAAATATATTGTAAATTAAATAAATAATTGAGCAAGACACGGCTTCGCATTTAAAAGATACTGTGGTTCTCATCGAGGGTTTGAAAAGCACAGCGATACGGGGAACGATCAACACAGGAAAACATACTCTTCTATAACCACATACGGACACTTAGAAGTTGTCAGCTCAATGCTGTCTTCTTTTTTTCCAAACAGAAGGTGCAACTCTGAACACGCAAGACACAAATTGAGTTGCTGTAGTTCTGGTCACTGCCGCCGTGTGTTTTGCTCTGTCCCATACTACGGCATCCTGTTACTCCGTGAGAAGAGTCACTGAAGAAGCTTATTTTGTGGTTCAGGGTGTCTAGCAAATTATCATTTTGAAATTCCCTGACTTTTCCAGGTTTTCCTTGACAATTTCAGGTGAAATTTCCTAACCACAGTAGAGGCTGTTAAATATATAAGGCCATTAACAACACAAGGCACTGAGCATTGAGCACTGTGAGAATCATTTTGCACGGGCTTAATCCAACTTACATATTCCAAAATATTTGGGTTCGTCCAGTCTGGATTAAACGAGCACTTTCTGCCGCCGACATCGTCAGTAAAGAGGCCATTTCCGGAAACACGATGCTCAACTACATACGTCAATAACCGAATAGCAGCATGACCGCCAGATTCACACTTTTGGATACTTTCGGCGTAAGGCTTTGATTGGGGTCTGCGGCTTTCCCAGTTTGTTACTAACTCTAGTAGCTCTAACTGGATCTAGCCTAGTGTCGTGCTCCTCAATCCAATCTAATCCAATGCTAGAACTGGATTTGTCGGCTGTTCCCTTTGCAGTGGGTAGCACACTCTACATCTGGTGAGCAGCGCCCGCGCTCTCCTCTAAGGAGAATTTATTGCCTATTATTCTGCCCCGAGTCCTCAAGTCTTTGCTCAGAGCACTCAATGGCATTTCCGGCTGATTTTCCCTGACTGGGCTTGCTTTTTGACAATATCTCCAACAATTCCCTGATTTTTCCCGTTAACTAAAATTTCCCTGACCATTCCCGGTTGCTAGACACCCTGGTGGTTGTATTCATGAGCATTGTGCCTCCATATCACTCCACTCAGGTACAGTTGGATGGAAGGAACTTAGTGGAAGCGAACCAATGTGTAGCACACTAAAAGACAGTAATAATTCCCAGGTGAAAATCTGTCCACTTCCAGCTGGATTATGGAACTGGAAATGAAACAGTCCAGTTGGATTCCAGTTGGACCCAGCTGACCAGCTGGAATCCAGGTAGACTGCCTCATTTCAAGTTCCATAATCCAGCTGAAAGTGGACTGATTTTCGCCTGGGAATAAAAATCTTGATTGGCATGAGAGCCACAACAACACAGAAAGGCAACAGCTTGTACTATGGGGACAAGAACGATAGGGTGTCTGTTTTAATTGCCCCTGCTCCAGCAGGCACAGTGCTGGGGCTGCGTGTTGCAGGCTTACAAGACGCCGAAGCGGTATCAAAAGTAGGAAGCCATAGTTCTCATCTCGCCAGACTACAGCGACTGTGTTCATATGTGATGATACCATATGATAGATCAGGACGACACTGTCATACAAATACAAATCGCACGCACACTCGCAGGCATGTGATTTTTTGTGAGTACGGAGAAGCAAACAGTAAAGGGGGAAATCATGGTTCAATCGGGAAAGGTAAACACGGCTTTTATAAATAAACTGTGCATCGCAGAAAGCTGAACCTTCGCGAGAATCCAACGCTAGTGGTGGTGATAAAATGCGAAAGTATGAGCACATGAAGTTACCTGGATCAAGAGACACAAAAAAAGAAAAGACTTCTCAATGAACCGGCCTAGTATTTCGAGTGAGAATAAAGCTGTGGCCTTTACTTCAGTAAGACAATAGACATGTCTTCTTTCATGCTGACAAGTTTCTTCACTGACATATTGCTGCAAGCACCGACAATCTCAAATTTTAATTTGGTGAAAATGTGGCTCAAGTAAACGTCAACTCACGAGTTTTTTGCTTTTCTTTGTAGTATTTTGTGATTAGGCAACGTCATGCGCTCAAACTGTCGCATTCCATCTTTACCGCAAGCCTCACAATCTCACGGAGTTTCAGCTTTCTGCGAAGCGTACTTTACTTATGAGAGCTAAAAAGCCGGGTTTACCTTTCAGGATCGGACTTCGTAGATCAGCCGATCGATAATGAAAAACAAAATTCCGGATCGACGAGCTGTTTAATGGTCGTGACGTGTGCGAGACGTCAAGGTCCCCGAAGGGAAGGCGCGATACAACAAACACGTGGGAGAGGCTGAACAGAATCGATGCTGGAAAAAGACCTACCCTCCATTTCCCCCACACGCACGCCGTTACCATCTGAAAAAGTTGCGGTACGCCAACCAAACAGACCGGGCGAAATCGCTCCCTTTGTTTGCCGTAACTACCACGAAAAATGCACAAACAAACAAAAAGCGCGTCGCTGGCAGCCTCTCGCCGCCTGCCTCCGGGCGTTTCGAGGGGATAAAAACCCAACGTTGTTTGTGTCGGTATTTATTTTTAAAGCGACCTGACGTCCAGAGAGGCTGTCGGTCATACGCGCGGAGGTCTTTTCCTTCTTTCGTAAGCAAGCACCGAAGCATGGTTTAAAAATGGATCATCGAAGTGCTCGCGCCAGCGCATGCATGCACGGTGGGGGGTGAAGAACTCTGCGGCGCGTGACGTTGAGGCGCATGGAGTAGGAGCTAGCTCGTGCGGAGGAGATCGACCGGTACTCACACTGTCATGTTTCCGGCGCCTCGTATGACCACAGGTTCGGGTACGAGGCTCACCAGCGAGTCTTCGTTGGCCCTCAGGTCTTCGTCGTCCTCTTCGTAGATCGCGTCGAAATCTGCCATGTTTGACTCTGGCGACGCCGCCATCCGGCTTCAGGGGTCTCGGGCACGCACTCGTCGCTCTCCTGTTTCCGTCTGTGAGCGAGAAGTAACCGTGGTACGACCTAATGCGACTGCAAGCGAGTCATGGCACCGCACGAGCCATAACAAAAGCGCTTAGGGTTCGTTCAGCTGTTGTGAGGACCTCTGCCAGTCTGTTTCGCTCTCTCCTGTTCCTCAGCGATAGCTTCTTACTTCTCTCACCAGGTGACGGCACCAATAAACGTGTTTAAAATAGAATAATATTATCGGCAGGTGGCGCGAGACACCTCCATCTAAAACTAAGATTGTTTTGTACATCTATTTAGGTGTGTTTGTGTCACGTGATTTAATTGAGTGCGTTCTTTTACTTAATTCAAGAACGAACAAATGCCACCAGAACGCTCGGCATGACTGAAAATGATAAAAGTGTAAATTAAGAGGATATAATATTGAATTGTGACCTTTTAATAATGCATTAACGATATAAAACAAAACATTATTGTTTATTTCAGCTTCTTATCGCAATATTTTCTTCTTTCGGTCGCTTTATATTAAAAATAAATTAACCAGCGCAACCCGTAACATTCGTTACTATATGACGTCACTGTTAAAATGACACGGAAGGACTTGTGTTCTCGAGCGCGTCCATATCACTGCTCTTGTCGCTGGTTTGTGCGATCTTCTACGGCGGGGTGTGTTTTGTGCAAATTGTGTCTTGCAGCCGTTTTTCGCGATTCTTCACGTCCGTGAACGCCCCCGACTTTCCGCTGGACTTCTCAGCGATGCATCACGGCATGTCGTCCGAGAAGTTCGAAGACCTCGAAGAGGACCTCAGGGCCCTCCTGGACGACATCAAGCGCAAGTTGGACGGGGCCCGCAATCGCCTTCAAAGCGGCGAAAGCAAGAAGACCCAGCTTCGCGAAGTACAGCGTAAACTGGACCAGGCCAACGACGTCCTCCAAGAACTCCAAGACGAAGCCCGCTCGGCGCCCAACCCGTACCGTATCCAGATGAACGCCAAAACCCGCAAGTACCGGGCTGAACTGGACGACGTCAACAAGGCGGTCGTCACACTGGCGACCAGCATCAACGCCAGCGGCGCGAGGCAGGAACTCCTGAGCCCTTCCACCGTCATCGGTGACTTTGGGAACGATCCTCAGCGCAGTCGGCTGCTTCAGATGAACGAAACCTTGGGCAGGACCACCGATACCCTCGCGCGAACGTTTCAAGTCGCCGCCGAGACCGATCAAGTCGGGGTTGCCGTGGCCGAAGAGCTTCGCACGCAGCGCGAGTCTCTAGTCCGGACCAAAGAGCGGCTCGAAGAGACCGATCAGAACTTGACGACGAGTCGCAAGATACTGCGCACCATGTACAGACGCGTGATCACCAACAAACTCATTCTGATCTTGATCATCATCATGGAAATTATCATCTTGGGTGGCATCGTGTACTGGAAGTTCTTTATGAAAAAGTGATTTGGCGATGGTGAATCTGCAAGTCGTGTGTTGCTTCGTTGTGTAACGTTGTTTTACCCAGTAATTGTGAACGTAGAGAACCCGACGCTGCACAGATTTTCCTACTGTGATTTTGCGTCGCGGACGATGGGCAATGAAAGCATGGGCAGCATGGGGTCGTATTTGGGGACCAATAATAATATATTCGATAAGCGCGTCAAACAAATAGCTGCACATTTGTAAACTTGTACGGGTTCCGTACTCCTATTCTTCCGAGGTATTTTTCGGCAATAATAAACTAGATATTAAATATTTATTTATGACTGTTGCTTGCAGCTCATTGGGACGTCATCGAAAAACAGCGATTATTAATGAAAAAAAATAATCGATTCATTTTTTAAATTTTGCAGCACAGCGTAGAAAAAATATTTATTATTTTGGACCAGCTTTTTTGTTTCCAAATGAAGGTTCAAAGCACGTTCAAAGTGGCGCTGGTGGCGCCGTAATCGCAAAGTCGCGCGCGGTCGCGCGAACTTGCGAGATCAAAAAACATAAAAATAAGCGACCTATGGGCTTCGCGTGTTGCTTCACGTGACCCAAACGGACGCATTTCATTGGTCCGTTTGTGCGGCACAAACCCGTCGCGGGGAATTTAACGCTTTTTGGCTCAGCTGCATTCCGGTCAGTTGGGATCCGACAGCTCGGTTGGCTCGGTCGTGGGAAACAAAACGACCTTCGGCCATCAATATAACGACCTCCCACCAACTCAGGTCAGCCAGGAACATCACCGAAAGAGCCCCCATGCAGCCGTGAGTCGGACCCACACCGAACGACGCGAGATTTTCAAAACTGACCCGTCTTTCTTTCTGCCCGTGAACGCAAAAAGCGAGCCGACCGTTTTTTTTTAAACATGGCGAGGCGTCAAGCTCACGTTGCGTCCGTTGTCGACGCCGGCGACGAAAACTCTCGGCCCTTCGGGGCCGCCCCTTCCAAGAGGTCCGAGAACCCCGACAGCAAGATGCAGACCCAGGCTTTGACGAAGAGGCCGGCGCTCACCAATTTGCAGCCCAATTTGGTGGCCGGCGGTGCCAAGCGGGCCGTGCCCACGAAGCGTGATTTGGTTCGACAGGTGCGTTTTTTTATGCCTTGTCGCTTTGTTCCAGTCGTTGACCCCTTTTTTTGTTTCCGGGGAGCCTTACTCCTTTCTTTTATGCTGTATGGTGTCCTCGTTCGTAGATCTTTACGGGCTTGAATGTGTAGGTTCATTATATTGTCTTGAACCATTTGTAAACCTAACGTTTTGTTCGTCGCTTCTGTGGTGCTCGCGAGATTTTGGGGGCGTCTTGGACCTGGGATCTTTGTCGTGAAAGCTTCGGTTTGCTGTAATTCTGTTGGTGTTTTTCTCGGTAACTCCCGATTATCTTCGCAACATTTATTAAGATTTACGATTATGATAGAAATATCTCGGGTAGTCCTGATTGCTGCAGGGGTGAAAATGCTACGTGAACGCAGCGAGTGTGCTTACATAGCCAGCCTGGATAGACTTTTTCGAACTGTTCGAGATTCTAGCTCGATCGCTAGAATCGTGGTATTTTATTGTGAGAATATATATTTTTAACAGGCTATGGAAATTGGCGAGTACATGCATCATTTACGATCGGGTAGTGTTTGCTACCAACTGCCTTTTCTTTGTGCTAACACTTCCATGCTCGTTTGCGTAAAAGCATACCTGTTCGTTTTTTTTTTAATGTTTTTTTGGCCATGCAAAATTTTAACAATCGTCAGCTTTCCGGGCATAGTGACTTTCGCTGATATCTGTGACAATATCGTTGGAGTCGGTAGTTTTCTATGTCGGGTACAACCGCTCACGCAACTTCTCAAACAATGTAGGTACAGCCGCTCACGCAACTTCTCAAACAATTAGTTTATTTATCGACATGGCCCAGTTTGTGAGGTAAAGAAACTTGAAGTTCACCTGACCTCCTCCCTTTTGAATTCTGGTACATTAGCGACGTTGTGCTCTCATTTAAAGGGCGAAACTGCCAGTTTCTACCTTGGCAAGAAACAGAGTTCGAAGACTTAATTTTCCTGCCCCTAGTATCCCCCCCCCTCCCCTTCTCTCTATTGCTATGTGACCTTGTTAACCTAATGCTGCAGAAGACTGCATGTGAATAGTATGTTTACATCAACTAGAAATAGAGAAGAGTTTCCTCAATGTCAAAATGATGCCACTTCTGGCTTGGTTAGAGTTCTTATGTGCCAAACAAACAGTAAAAAACGACTAGTTGCCAAATGTAGATGGTGCAGTTTAGAGCCACTGAATGTTGGCAAGGGTACCGTATACCATGGCGTCGGATTCAGCTGGAGAAATATAGCCGTCTTATAGGTTGTCATTGGCTACCATCTTAAAAAGCACTAAAGACGTTTCTGAGATAGTCTGCTCTTGGTGATAACTCCTTCTGAGAGGTCTTAGCATCCCAGAAATTGAAAACTTATGCTCGTGCAAAGTCTATTTCCCTGCTAAAAATGTGATCGAAGTTTGTGCCACGCCCCTTTCTGAGCGGCCAGATCTGGAGCACAGAATTAAGCGGAGGTGCTGGTGGCACATCCGCTTGCGATTGGCTGGTGCCTCTGCTAAATTATGTGCTCCAGATTTTTCCGCTCAGAAAGAGGAGTGGCACGATCTTCGATAACATTTTAGTAGGGAAATAGACTTTGCACGAGCATAATTTTTCGATATCTGGGATGCTAAGATCCCGTAGAATGAGTTATCACCAAAAACAGACTATCTCGGAAACTTGTCTAGTGCACCTTAAAACCCGGTGGTAAGAATTGGAAAGGGGGGGGGGGTATTGCACAAAATATTTATACTCTAAACAACCTGCTATTTGTGACTGTTCACAAGGTGATAGGCATGTGGGCATTTGAGAGTTAAATGAATGGATTGAGATGAAAAGGTTTTATTTTCACTAGTGCTACTCTTGAGTGGACCGTGGGAGGTGGGCACTGGTCTTCGTTTGCTGGCAGAGTTTGCCTACTCCAATGTCATCCCGCAATGCGGCCATTTTGAAGCCACCGATTGCGGTGCCGAGATGCATGTGTTTCGCTGCTCTTGAAACATGGTCACTCCAGCGATGCTCACGCAGTGTCTAAACCCAATGGCTGCTTGAGTTTCTAAGAGCAGCCAACCTGCTTGTCTCTGGTCTCTGTTCCTTGCAATAGCTAAGGAGCTTCTCTCATCTGCCGCCCAGACATTCCGTACGCAGAATGCCTTAGTAATACATATGCAAATCTGGGCAGCACAACGTCGAAGTCGAGTCGTGGTGCCGCGTCGCACCACGACTTGTTCCCACACGTTGCTGCAGTCGCTGGCAGGTTGAAAACGGTGTCTTTGAATTGCCAGTCCTCCAACACGCGCTCCATGCCTTCTGCGTGGCTGTGCGCGCATGCTGCAGGTGCACAAGTTACCGAAGCATTGTCGTAGGGCAGTCGCGCTGGAGTTGGGACAAACGGAGCTCCTCCCTTCCGTTCGTCGAACGGTCACTTGACAGTGACCGTTTACGACATGACTGCATTCCGAGTTGCGCGACACCGAGAAGTCGCGGTGCCCAGGTGATCCCCCACAACGTCCCACCGAACATGGCGGGACAGTAGCCCAGGAAACTTAGCCAGCAATGGCACCGTGTGGCTACACCGTCGCGGAACAGGTACACAAATCCCGACTCCGCCTCTTTTGAAATGCGTTCCGGATTAACGAAAGATGCCCGGCTCTCCGTGTGGCTCTAGGGCGACTCCGGTCCGGGGTATACGGTGCCCTTCTTCGGTCGCTTGCTCGATTGATTGAATCGACGGTGGCAACGGCGTTCGAATGCAGCAATCCAACGCCCGGCGGTCAGCCAGACTGAGCTGCGGAGGACCCAGTTTGTGCCGCGCTCCGCCCAGCTTCGAGATCTACGCAGAGTCGTCGGGCGCACGGGGATCGCAAGTCGACGCCAAGGCGGTTGTCCCCACCGTCGCTCCCGACGAGGATGATGAGAAGGCTCCGCATTCCGATGATCGGGGGCGTCTGGTGATGTCTGCTCAGACTCGCCAGACTGCGGAATGGAGTGCGAGGCAGCGGGTGAGTCCGCCGTCGCGTCCCGTACCTGCGGACCGTCCGTCGGCGTTGCGGCTTTTCCAACAACTCCTACACTGTTTCATTTAAGTTCAGACTCGGCTGACGCCACGAGCCGACGTGACCGATCAAAGCTTCGAAAGTGAGAGTCTCTGGGCCTTTCTCGTGATATAAGGACCACCACGTAGATGCACTTATTACGCTGTGGTTAGCCCCATTGGCTCGTGGCATAAGTAGCTTCCGGACTTAAAGGTGCACTAAAGATGTTTCTGAGATCGTCTGTTCTTGGTGATAACTCATTGTACAGGATCTTGGCATCACAGAAATTAAAAAAGTATGCTCTTGCGACGTCCATTTTCCTACTAGAAAGTGAAAAGCGGAAAACTCTGGAGCACAGAATCCAGCGGAGGCAGCAGCATGACGATGGGTGTCAGCCAATCTGCACGCCTGTCGTCACGCCTCCGCTGGATTCTGTGCTCCAGAGTTCTGCTCAGAAAGGGGCATGGCACTAACTTCAATCACATTTTTAGTAGAAAAATAGACTACGCACGAGCATAATTCTTCAATTTCTGTGATGCTCAGATTCTGTACAATGGGTTATCGCTAGAGTTCTGCGCTTTCGGTTTCTATTTTTTCAAAATTCAGCGTACTTTTTTCAGTGTTTATTTTAAAATTCAATTTTCGGTTAACTTTTTTCGGTGAATATAAAATAAACACCAACGGACACCAGATCAGATTATCCTTGTAGCTCTGATATTTGTGATCACTCAAAGTATAACGGCACAGATACATTGAAAATGAAATAAACATTTTATTTGGAAAGTGTGCAACTGTAAAAGAAACAAGAAAAAATGTCAGATATTATACCCAGAATCATGGAACTTCACCTTCTGTATATCAGGATTACGTGATCTTATTATAGTATACACGCACATGTACTTTCCTGGGTTCTCCTTGTTGATCCGCACTTTCTTTCCTGTTAATATAACCCTGAGCTTCGAGAATGCCCTCTCAACGCTAACACTGAACACTGGCAGGCTGAGGAGGTGAAGCGCTGCCTGAGCCAAAATCGGCCAATCAACCAATTGTGACCGCCAAAAGAGACACGGTGCGACGTATTGAAGCACACCACAACATGCAGAGCTTGCATCAAGTCAGTCTTCCTTATGAGTTTGAAAACACGCTCGTACATGGTGAAGTCATGGGCATTTCGGACTTCATGTTCCAATCGATGGTGCTCACATTAAACCAAAACGTCTTGATGGCACCCGTATATCCCATGCATTCGGATACGTTTAGATAGACACTGTCGTTCCACTTTCTCGCCACAGCTCTGCAATACGGCTGGAAGGTCAGTGACCTTTTCCGGTTAAAACTGAATTTGAGAAAATGGATTCGACGTACATTTATCGGTTTAAATCGAAAATGCCGAACCTAAAAATGGACCTTTTTCAGTTAAAACCGAATTTTCGAAATTGGATTCGGCCTACTTTAATCGGTTTTTATCGGTTTAAACCGAAAAATCCGAACCCTAGTTATCACCAAGAACAGACTATCTCAGAAACGTCTTTAGTGCGCCTTTAAAGTAAAACAGCCTCGTTACCTCGCATGTCCAGCTTTTGCGCACTGACAAGCGCCGGAGAGGCTCCTAACCGAGACCTGCCGGTTCAAACATTTGCATCGAGTGCGACAGACTGAGGCACGCGAGGCTCACTCGAGGAGTCTCAGCGTAGTTGGTCGCACTGAAATTCGAATGCCCGCATCGACCTTTACTCGACGGCTCCCGCAACTCAATTTGTCGGCGCTCTGGAGATGGCGTAATGCGTGGGCAGAACGGGAAACCGGGCGCGCCGGTTGAAACGCGTTGGGGGCGGCGCTTTGGGTGCACCGACGAGCGGATCCCCCGCTGTCTTCCCCTCTCTCTCCGACTGGGGAACCCTGCCGACCCTGGACCCTGGGGCCCAGACTCCCCCATGGTCCTGGACACGTCCCTGCACACCCTGGAGCCCATGTCCTACATGGAGATCCGGGACCTGGAGGGCAGCTCGGAGTACGCCCAGGACATCTACACCCACCTGAGGCAGCAGGAGGTGGGTGGTCTTCCTTCGATCATGGTCACGCCGCTGCTGATGCGTCTTACAAAAGACTGTTTCTTCTGAAGTGCGTTCCTTCCTTGTACGACGGCCCCGTCGCGTTGGTCGTACAAAAGCTGTCTGTGGGCGTGTTGGAAGCATACAGATTTATGAAGCAAATGTGCTCAACACAGGCACCGTATCTTTTGTATGTTGTACGGACAGTGTGACTGCGGCCTTGCGGGACAGTACCGCTGCTTCGTTTTGGAACGGCTTCGCCGCAGTCGGCGTGGTAGATTTGCCGAATAGGCCGCTTTCTCCACCGGGGTCAGTTTGCTAGTGAATGTGGGTATCTCTGTCGGCAGTTAAAATCCCCGCAAGAGGGATTTTACTGTTGTATGACTGGCTTTGTGGGGAAGAGTTAAGTAAAAAAAAAACTCGACATCAGACTGTTTCCTGCTATGTTGTCGAAACTAGCGTCTCTTGTGCTGTGCTGCAGCTCGACACTGCCGCGAGAGTGCGCAGCTTTGTGTTGCGTCTCGTTTTCACGCGCTCTCATGCAAAGGAGACCGTATAAACGCGTTGTAAACATAAATACAGTACAATCTCAATAAACGGAACCTGAAGGGACCAGGAAAATCAGTTCCATTTATCAGGAGTTTCATTTACTGAGAGTATGGAGTGTAGGTACACCAAAAACGTTAAATTGCAGCTTAAATGCTGTTTCCACAAGTGCACAATTTGTAAACACCAGCTAGTGAATGTAGAAGGCAAAATAATCACGAAAACGCCATATTGCTGCTTTTGTATATTCACACAGATCGTGCAAAAAAAGTAGAATCAATATTCATGCTCCCCATTTCCCTGCTCTCTCCAGGGTGTCTCGAAAAACAATCAATCACTGAGTAAAGAAAAACGAGGAGATCTTGGTTTGTTTAAAATCTAGCAACCTCTTCTTTTCTATCCTTGTCGTGAAGAATCCTTGTCAGGCTACTTTTGGGAATGGCATAGTTAGTTGCAAGCGCCGTTTTCGTAAAGCAACCGCTATCGAAATCGTTAATTACTTCAACCTTTTTTTCTAACGTAAGCGCACGGTCTTGTCGCTCCAGTGCCGCCATCGCAGAAACTAGGCCACTAGGCCTAAGAGCCTAAGATGCCAGCGGAAGCCCTTTTGAGCCAAGCCTACCCAACACAGCCACCTATGCGTAAAAAAGGAGAAAAAAAGAACCAAAAAGACATGCATACATGCTAATTTTGGGCAATAAAGCTAATAAATATTGAAAACACTTTTCATACTGCTTTATTATTCAGAGTTATTTTCCTTTCTGCGATACCAAAAAATAATTGTCGGCGACATAGTTTCGTTTTCAGTTCCGTTTACCCGGAGGCACGAGAATTTGAGTTCCGATTAACGGGATTACTTTTACATTGCATGAATACAAAACCAAACAACTCCGAGATAGTTGTTTCGTTTAAGCAACAATTCCGTTTAAGCGATTTCTGTTTAACAATATTCTACTGTATAATGTAGTTGAGTGTAAGACGAAGGAACGCAGATTCATTTGTACGACTTTCGTCTTCTTCCTTTATTATCTCATTTCTGTTTTGTCCTTTTCTTTAGACACTACAGCGCTCGAGCAAATGGCTTTTATGGTGCGCGAGCACTGGAAGCTGCGCGAGTCTAGACTCTGCAGCGCAGCATTGTTGACGTCGAGATTGGCAAATGGCTGCCATAAATAGTATCAATATTGAGGGATGGGCCAGTTGGTACGTCCTTCCTTTTGACAGAAGCACCATGAGACATAGACAGAAAGTAAGAAGCATAGCACAAGCTCCTTTGCCACAATTCTTTTCTTTCTTCGATTATTCTATTGCGCTTTTGCACGGGGGAGAAGATGAACAGGCTTAAAATGCGAGACGAATTGCATTTGTCTGCTTTAGGAGTGGCATGTAAAGTTATCTCTGGAAAAGATAGTCTTGAGTGAGAGTAAAAAAAAAAAAAACGGGCAAGGGTCTGTTGAGCGATATTGGTTGGAACTCTATACTTCGTGTCACTAGCTGCGTGCGGTTCAGGCAAAGGCAGCACCAGGCGAGAGGAGAAAGGGCAAGCACTAGGAAGGCTGATGAGGAGAGAAACCTCCTTTCCTCTCCAACGTTTGTAGCGCTCTTCCTTCTCCCCTCGCCTTCCATTGCCCTCCTTTTCCATCCCGCCTTCCTAGTACTCGTCCTTTCTCTCTGCCCCTGCACTGCACACCACTAGTACTTCCTGCCCTCTGAGCCAGTCTCGTTGCCAGAAATTCTCTCGCCGGGAGGGATACCCGCATTCTCCAGCGAACTGTCCCGGGGAACTTTCCAGACTCGGGGAAACCCCGATCTGGAGATTGATGTAGTGGACGGGGCATCTACCAACCTGGGAACTGTGGGAACCGTGAATTGTCGGGGAATTCGGCAATAAGTAAAAGCCGGGGAATTTCCACCTCAATCGGCATCGGATGGGGAAATTGCGCTTCCCTTTCTCAGAGTGACTGCAAACGATGAGCGTCTGGTGCAGCATACATTGCACGGGACTCCGCTTGGAAACTAGTCTTGATGGAACCCGAATCGCTGCCTCTCGAAACTCTGGCACCGAGACTGACTTCTCCACTTGCGCTTGCACCGGTGGGCTTGCCGAGAGGTTAATTTAAAACTGGAAATTCTGAAAAAAAATGTCATAGACTGATAAGGTAACAGGATTTGGTAGATGCCCCAGTGAAGTGGTCAAGGAGCCCCCGTTGCTTGCAAGATATACCGAACGTGCAGGAACTGTATGGCTCGTAGTTAAGCATTGATAGGTGGCTTAGATCCGCTAAAATGGCACTTGAACCAAGGAAACGCTTCATTTGGGGATGGGGACGTTCGAGAAAATTTGGGCGTTTGGATAGTCCTGGGAAACCCCCATGTCCCCAGAAAGGCAGTGGGGAACCCAGGCTAAAGACACGGCATTCCCCAATTGTTTTGTTAAGGGGGGTGCAACGATTTCCGGACTTCGGTCAAAGATTTGTGGAAGTTGCCCTCTGACACTTTTGAAGTAAAGAACAGAAAGCCGATTTCGCCTGCGTGTCCTAGTTGTTGCGTAAAAAAAAGATAAATATTGGCATTTCGGGCACCCCTCAACTCACTCCCAGTCTTCAGGGTCACACCTGGTCGCACTCCCAGTGACGTCATTCGGAGTGCCGTGTAGCTTCCCGTGTGCTATCTCGGAGGACGCTTCCTCTCCCTCTCTCCGCTCACATTAGCGGGCGTTAGGCTGCAGCTTAGAGCCGAGCGAGGTCACGTAATCTTTTCGCCGTAGTTCCTTCGGCTGCCGCTTGGGGCTGCAGGTGGGGAAAAAGCTCGACTTTTGCTTTGCGATTACGCAGCTTAATCGCGACATTTTTTAATGAAGGAGATGTTTTCTGTAATCTCTGGGACACGATGAACAACGTAAAAATGACAAGATGCAAATTCTTTTAATCATAAAATCGTTGCACCGCCCCTTTAAGTATGGGTGCAGTTGGCAATGGCTACCACACAGAATTGCGACTTCGCGAACCTTAGAGACGAAGTCGAGAGGCTCGGGCAACATAGTCTCGCTCAGTCGCGGAACCGTTTAAGGTGTTCCGCAACTTCTGACATAACTTTGGTTAAGTGGCAACGACGAGTTTGAGCAATTAAACGGAACTGTCCTTCGTGCAAACTTCCTACAAGTCCTTGAAAGGGTCGGAACTCTGAGCCGTTGTTTTCAATGCCTCGTAAGTGGAAAAAATAAAAAAATGTTGCCCCAGGGCCAGCGAATGGGAGCTGCCACGGTTGGCTGCTAGTCGGCAGGCACGAGAATGGCAAAGGGCGCAGGACCTCGAGCACGTCTCCTCACGTGCGTCTCTCACGGCTTTCCTCTTCTCTCCCCGCATGCGCAAAGGAGAAGCTGACCCCAAAGCCGACGTACATGAGCAAGCAGCCAGACATCACGTCCTCGATGCGCACCATCCTCGTCGACTGGCTGGTGGAGGTGGCCGAGGAGTATCGCCTGCACCCGGAGACGCTCTTCCTCGGCGTCTCCCTACGTGGACCGCTTCCTCTCCGCCATGTCGGTGATCCGCAACAAGCTGCAGCTCGTCGGCACGGCCGCCCTCTACATCGCCGCGTGAGTGGACGCCTCTGCCGTGGCGGCCGGCTGGTCGGCCAAAACGTTTCTCTTCGTGCGTGAGGGCGAAGGTGGTGACGTCATGCTCGTGCTGCGATCTTGATTACACCCAACACTGATGCTTGTTCTTTCTTTTTTATGGTTAGGGCAGCTTTTATGGCACGAGCCCAATTTATGTTCCCCAAGCATCGGTGATGGAAGTGCTGGGCCATTTGTGCCAAATTGCATTATGAATCCTGGTACATCTTGCGCCAGAATGCCATTTTTGCTCAGGAATTGTGCCTCAGATGCACCTAGATGGGCCTAAAGCAGAAAGAAATTAATGTTTTATTATTGGTCGACTTTAATATTTGGGAAAGTAGAGGGAAAAGAAAAATCTTACAAATATGAATTTCACGGCGTCTCTACACACCGTATAGTTTGCTTCGTCTTAGGTCAGAACACTGGTGAAGGCTCAAACACCTACAACCAAAAACACTCGTATTAAAAGTGCAAGTCACTGGAGGCTATTCATTGCACTTGACTGGTTTAGCCGATGGAAGCACAGGTACAAGGAGAGTTGAACTTGACTGGTTTAGCCGATGAAACAGCTTACAGGTACCAGGAGATGACAAACGCCACGATGTCGCAGCTTTGAAGCGGCAAATCAACTGGGCAGAGCCGTTGATGCTGGGCATCGACTGCTCTGGCCGTGGCTGCACCGTGGCACTTGCACCGCTTGCGTCAGCCTTCACTGCCTTTCATCAGTGTGCGCACGTCGAGCTTCACCGCTTTGCACCGGAGTGCTACGAGCAGCGGCTGACCTGGGGCAGCGCCTGGCCTAACGCGATAGGCATGCAAGCTATGCTCCGAATTATTACAGGTTGAACTTCTTTGTCCTAATTGCAAATTAATCTCTTAAAAAAAAAAAAAGAGGAACAAGGGTCTATACTGTAAACGACTTAATTCTTGCGAGGTCCTCATTGGTCCTCGAAAAATTGGTCCCATAAACAATTCCGGTAAAATGTAAACACATTGGAATCTATATTGAGGTCATCCCACCGCATCGCGAAAACTGAAACCCGCGAAATATTTCAAAACTTCAGCTTTGACCTAAATTGCGAAATATTGAGCCCAGGATAAAATTAATCGTTTACAGTATATGCATTTGAATAAAAACAGTAGGCACGGTAGTTCCCATGCAGCTGTAAATCGAAAGAGCAGAAAACTGATGAACTCCGATTCCCTATGCCGCTAAGAGCAGTGTCACCTTTAAAGCTCAAGTGTAGGCTTTTATAATATTTTTGGGTGGTTGTCTTTGCAGTTTAGGATATGTCTCGAGTTTGGTACGTTCATTATTAAACTTACGGGACACATTTCTATTGGTAGACGTGTTAGTAGATATGCTGTTTCTTGCTTGTATTTTAAATAAATTATATTTACAGGTTAAACAAACTAACCGAGTGTAAAAGGGAGAGAGGATTTATTCCAGTGGAGTGTGGCACTATGATTCACTTTTCAATCATTTTTAATACACATTGTACATGAAACCTGCTCTGACTAGAGCCTTATTTAAGACTATTCCTTTTTACTCCATATCTGTTCTTATCACAAACGGTAATAAGTAGTATGCTCGGGTGTCAGAGGAACCCTCGATCGCTATCATAAATGAACTCGTTAAGATGCAATCTCGCAGTCGTCGAATATAGAGCTTGTTGGTAATTTCTACATCTCGGCATCCTCCTTGAAGTGCGAGGTCTGACCTACAGATCTACCATTCTGTAACAACGGAAGAGCACGATACCGAAACGGAAGTTGCCTAAACAAAAGAAATTATGCGCACACAAAAAGTGACACTACACAATAAAACATTGTTTTCATCGCTTGCCCTTGCATGCTGCTACACGTTTAAAAAAACAAAAGACTGCCCGGTTGGGTGGGGCAGGCAGCAAACAGACACCTTATGGAAGCGCACCCTGCTCTATTCGGGCGTGGCACTCGAAGCGTTAAGGCTCGTTCACGCAGTTGCGTCGACTGCGTTGCGTTGAGCAGCACGGCTGCTCCCCATTGGCTCATCATAGGGGTCACCATAGCAACAGCTCGATGCAAGCAGTCTTAACGAGACGCAAGTGGCTGCAGTCGTGTGGAGGAGCCTTTAAGCCATTCGCGACTTGTTCGGTGCCTCCTCCTAGATGAGCTGCATTCGACAAACGCTTCGCATAGTTGTCACCGTTTGTTGTGTTTGGGCGTCGCAACCGGTGACATACCAACGTCCCTTTTGGGCAAGCAGTTCTGGCATGGTAGCTTCGTATGGCCAGAAGACCGCTCTTGTTTCTCTTTTACCCTTAGTAAATGCACCATTTGTCTGTAGACCAAACGGTGAGTCTGATGCGGGCGCTGCAGGAAGTTTGAGGAGATCTACCCGCCGGAGGTGTCGGAGTTTGTCTTCATCACGGACGACACGTACACGAAGCAGCAGGTGCTCCGGATGGAACAGCTGGTGCTCAAGGTGCTCTCCGTTCGACATGGCGGCCCCCACCATCTACTACTTCCTGCTCCGCTCGCGGAAGTCGGCAAGGCCCCAGACACCGTCAAGCACCTGGCTCACGTGAGAGGCTTTCTTCGATTGGGTGCCGCCTCTGCCGGTGTGCACTCTAGGGACTGCTCGTGACCGAATGCATTACGACCACTGATCTCTATGTCTATTTGCTGGATCGCGTTTGCCTGCTCCGCGAATGCGGCCTCGGACGGCCATCTTGTTGGTAGAGTTATATTACCTCTAGCCAATGTACAGCTGGTGCAGCCACTATCATCCATTCATGGCAGGCAGCGTTGTGGCAGTTGTGGTGGCAGGCTGCCATAAAAATAGCCCTGGGTGATATTTCGTGCTTGATTGAAATTGTTCGACGAAACATATTGTTGAAACCCGGCGTGAACAGTAGCCCGATCTTTGAGGACCTGGTGAGTTTCGCGAAATCTTAGTACCGGGGAAGAGCAGCACAGCACGCATCGAAAGAAGCATCGTAAGCAGACGCGCGGTACGGAGTCTGCTTTCGATGCGAGCTGCACCGCTTTCCCCCGGTGCTGCGCTTTCGTAGGACTTTCGCCGGGTCCTCATAGGTGGGGCTACTGTTCACGCCAGGTTTCAACAGTCTGCTTCGTCGAA